>VWZW01007004.1:1113942-1263682 GCA_013397115.1 Edolisoma coerulescens
GGGGTTATGATTATTTGGGGCTTGGTTTAGGGGGTTTGGAGGGAGGTTTTCTTGTTTGATTTAACTATTTCTTGTTTCTAACAGAAACAAAAGCAGGTACAAGCAGAAAAGAAATGGAGGGGTTTTTTCTTAATGTCTTATAGTCCTCATGGTACCTTGTATTTAAATATCCCCTTTCACACACAGCTAAAAAAGGCAAAAGTAAAGACAGACATCTAAGAGGAAGGCAATTCTTCAGTTACTCGTGAGCCAGAACAGAGGACTCCTCTTGCCCTGAAGGAGCAGTCACGTGGCAGGGTAGGATGGAGCCAGGGATAAAACTGAGGCTGGCCTCTCATTTAGGGGAGGAGGCATTTTTGGCAGCCAGCACAGCCCAACTGCAGAGCTGAATCACCCCCTCGAAGTGTCTGATGCTCTCTGCTGACAGCAAACAGAGACCGGGGCCAACAGGCTCCTAAATCACTTGCCTCAGATGAGCAGCTAAAATTAGGAAAGGGGAATTGAGGCTACATCCAGGACAGAACACTGCTGCAGTCTTTCAGACAGGAAACCTGGCCTTGCATGGCACAAAATGATGGCAGACATGCCTTCCTGGTTGCTGAAATACTCCAGACCAAAGGAATCTTAAAGCTCTTCACAAGAAGGGAACAGCAAGAACTCCTGGAGAAACACATTTGATACATCCATTCCCTCGGTGGCTACTGGAAAAAACATGTGTTGAAGGAACCAAGGGGATGGTCACACAAATCAAGCATTAACATCTCCAGTGATCCGAACTCTGCTCTGATGGTTGTGCACAGGAAACAGCAACGTCACCAACACCCAGCACAGGGCAGGAGCTACCTGCCAAGGGGATCATCTTCTGGAGCATGAGCAATGGGACATGGAGCCCCTTCTGAACCAAAACGAGTGCTTGGGTGAGGGTGAACCCAGCAAGATGATGCTGCTAGCGAGGCTGAGCTGCTCTAGAAGCCCTGCAGCCCTTCCCAGTGTGAGGCTCTGCCCCGGGAAGGTGTGACTGGGATGGCTGGGAGGGGCTCTGCGGGCCGGGGGCTGTGAGGACACACATCCCTCTGCTTCCCAGCAAGGCCAGAAGGAACACCAGCCATGGTGCTGTTCCTCTCCTCAGCAAGGAGCTGAGCTGGAGGAGGCTGCAAATCCCAGGATTCCCAGTTCCTCTGACTCCCCAAGGAGCCTGGGCAGCCTCACTCCAGAGGGGTCATTAGGTGGCAGTTTCTACATGCACCATGTTCAATCTCCAGTTTCCCTTTTCGTTGGCACGTTCCACAGAAATTCTCACTCGGAGCAAAGAAATGCGTCAGCCTTTCCCATCAGCTCTCACTTCCCTCCTGAAGTACAAGAACAGTTATTTCCCTTTTGGATCTGGCATATTATTAGTGCCTAATATAATGCATAAAAGATTTTTGATAAAATACGATTTGGCCTGAAGCGTACTTTTATTAAAAAGCTTAACTCTACTATATGCACAAGCATTAATAAAACACCAGATTATAATTAAAAATACAATATCCAAGTTTTTTCAATATCCTTAAAACTCCCACACACTTTTGTTGTTGTTCTTTGGTTTGATCTGTTGGGGATTTTGTTTGTTGGGTTGGTTGTTTTTAAACAAATGAAGTTGGTCAAAATCAAGATATTTTCCACCACTGCCTTCTCATAGTGGCAGTTAACATTTTCCATTAGCACACACACATATATATATATATACACACACACACACACATCTTGCACTGTTTAAACTTATTAACTGGAAAAATGAACAAAATTTCTATTTGTCAACTCATAAGTTAAAGAAATGCCAAATACTGCTTTGTCTGAGGATCATCTAGAACACCTCTGCTCTGGGAAATCTTGACTTCGGGTCTGTTGGGAAGATGGGAGCTGGAGTTCATTTGATCCCTTTCCAGACAGGGTGTCCAATAAATGCTATCACACCAAATCTAATGGAAACAATCTCACAAAAAGATCTGTAGCTCATTTTGACAGTTCATATCAGGAATTTTTTTTATGCCACAGAAATTACCATTCCTTTTGATTTTTTTCCCCCCAAACCAGATTTTTGATCTTATTAAAAATCTAATGTTGGTTGTTCAATGACAGCAGTCTTCATTCAGTGCAGCACTGTCTCAATCCAAGAAAAGTGTTAGCATGGATTAAAAGCATATGGTGGACCAGGAATTTCTGTATGTTCTACTTTAGGCAAGCCACTTCACTGGTCTGAGTAACACATTGCACTTAATTAGAACTGAATCAAGACTATTTGGTTATACTTCAAAGTGCATCTCTAAGGTAAACATAACAACCTCCCATTTTACTGAGAAACTGATATTCCCAGAAGTGAAGTGACTCGCCCAAGGCTACAACCCCTCACTGCCAAACCCAGGGTTAGCATCAGCCCTTCCTGCCAGAGAAAATGCTTAGCATTGTATTTCTTTGAAAGCTCGAGGTTCATTCTTCATAAAAAAGGGATGAAATATAATTATTTATCTCTAAGGACTCCTGTGGTCTATAAATAACATCAGTACGTTGCTAAGTCAGAGCAAGCCTTGTCAGGGGCGGCAGTACTCTGTCTGCAATGCCAGCTGTGGAGAGCATGTAAAAGAGCAGCCTCTGTGGGCAGGGATGCTGCCAGTGTAGCAGAGCCTTTGCCTTCAGAAGCATGTAACATTAGAAAAATATTCTATGGAAGGAAAAGTTCAGATTATTTTACAAAACCGTTTCATTTTCCCCAACTTTTCACAGATGTAGAAGCGTGCAGGCATTTTTCAAAATCTGCTTTCAGCTGAATGCCATTTCACCTCACACACCAACTCCTGGCCAGTGCTGCCAGATTACACATTTTGGGACATTTTATGCCATTTGCAGCATTTTGCCTACTCTTTTAGACTAAAACCATGCTTTGCCCATAAATGTGTGTCCAACTAATGTAGCAAAAAGAAAAGGAGCTACTTTTCCACTGCTGAAAGATTCCCAAATAGCGAGATTCATTCTAGGGGGTTGGTGTGAGACCCTCCACTTCCATTTCTCTCTGGCTTCTTGGAGCCACAACCCCAACTTAATTAAGCTTGCAGAAAATTGCAGGCACAATACTTTCTGCTCACTTATGCTGCACGGGATCATACTGAAATGACAGAAAAAACCCTCAATTTATTTTCTGTCAGCTGTACTAAGGAAAAAACAATACACCAACAGAGACAAGGAAAATCATGAAAGGAGCATGTGTGTACTTCTAAATACTGTTGTTTCTTCTGAGGAAGTTTTTCCTCCTAACAAATGTGATAAAATACTGCTTCAAATATTTCCTGTCATAAATTTCTTACATTTCATAACTGACTGAGTTTTAATCTGCATGTTTACAAGTTTAGTGCACGCCACAGGTGCTAAGAGAAAATGAAAAGTAATAGAAGCCCTTTTTGTGTTAATCTGTTCTCAGACTGTCACAACTGAAGCAGAAGAACTGACAGCACCCACCTCTCTGTGCTGTTCTTGTATTACAGCATGCCCAATATCTGGAGCATTTCCTAAAACTCTCTCAGAAATTTTTCTAATTACTCCATGCTGGCTCCCCCCCAGCCAGTGTTTGGAGAGCAGCAAAGGAGCAGCAGGGCTTTTGAAAATCACTCAACTGAATCCCAGCTGGAAACCTGAACACCCCATCTTTGACTGAGCCTTTTCTGCTGTGCAGCAATTCCGCCAATATAATGACCTATTTTCTTGTACGTTGACACAAAAGGTATTTTCAGTCATAGTGTGAAGTGTTAAAAAGAGGCATAAACTTCTTCAGAACAATCATAAGCTAGAGCAAGGAACATTGATAGTGAGGATGTTTTATTAAATATCACTTAAGCTCAGATGCAGTCCCTGATCCTACAGGGCATGAGAGGAAACCCAAGTTCTGCCACCACTTCCTAAAACTACTATTCCGTTTACTTAAATTCTATACCCTCAACAGAAAGTTAAATGGTTTTATACACATAAAATTTGTGAACTTCACAAGGATGAAGTTCTTGTTGCAATAATACAACAGCAAAGGCATCTCAAAAAATTTATACTAAAACCATATGAATCAACTTTGAAACTAGAAATGGCAACCAGAGCAAGCAACAGAATGAGTGTTCCAGTGTGGAAGTGGGGATTTTTAGGTAATGCTCCCCGAAAGTGTTGTTGCCACTTCTAATACAAGCAATGCATCATTTCTGCAATGAGCAGACTCTATCAAGGGATCATGGCCGCACCTGATAAAGCACAATATAAACATGTACTGGGGAAAAAAATTTCCTGCCGGTCAAGCTTTGGAGATGAGAGACAGATATGAGAATTAAGTTACCTGACTAAGGCGGCAGTTAGGTCATGGCAAAAACAGGAACACGAAAGACATCCTCTCCCTCCCAAATGGCCCACCAGTGACAGGACAGAAGCATAGAGACCATTTTCAGTAGAAAATATACTCTGAATCACACTAGACTGGATTTCATTGAATCTGACTCCCTTATTGCTTCAAGTGCCCTAAATTTGGAACCACGGAGAGCAGAACCAGCCATCCCATCATGTTCCTTTTGCTGTTTGCTCCTTTTCTGTGGAGAAACTGCATTAGCCTTACATCTTGCCTCCAATGCTAATACTTCAGTGCCATTCTCTGGGGTGCTTGGCTGGGTCTGGTTTGGGTCAGGAGACTGCCTGGTACAAGCACAGGATGCTCTGTGCCTCAGCAGCTGATGAATACTGGGGAGTTTATCTGTTATGGCATTAAACTTCTGCACCAAGTATCTATCACTGCTATTACACTTTGAAAGGTGCCAAAAGTTTATGGATTGTGATCCATCCAGCCCCAGCACAAAGGCACTGAACAGAGTCCTCTCTGCTTTCTTCTCTCACGATTCATCCTTCCGGTGACACATGGCTTTTCTTTTAAAAAGCTTACTGCTATTTTTACTAGGAACTCTGTTAGCAAAAGAGAACAAGCATCACTCTTTGGCACAATACCAAATAACCATCCTGCAGACACTGCTACATGTTCGCTCCATTCAGCTGAGCTGTTTGTAATATTATGAACGACAAGCAAAAAGGTGGCACAAAACATAAACAAATGGTCCATGCCTAATGACAGTGTATTTATGGTAAGTGCCTTGAATTCATCATCCACCTGTTCAACGGGTCATGGGAAGAGATTTATGTCCAAATAGCCATAACTTCCAGGGAGTGGGATGCAGAAAGACTACCCTCCTTTGCTGGGAAATCTGATCTTTACCAGAACAGATTGCAGTAATAAATGCAGTTCGGATAAATTCAATGGTCTGTTACCTTTGCGTTCGGTGTGTTCCTACATGTTTTGTGTTGGGTTTTTTCTTTATATTTGATACAAGCAGCACCAGTATAAATGTAACTGGCAGAATGTGTCATCCCATGTTTTCTTTTCCATTCAGCTGACGTGCTAATTTTGTGTAACACAAGAAATGAACAGCTCTTTCCAGATGTATAAAATTTGGTTTTAACGACCAAGTAGGGCGGGAAATTTTTTTTTATGGGATCACAGTTTCCTCAATTAAATTTTAAGAGAATTCAGCTTTGGAAACATTGAATGCTGTATTTTACAGTTCTCTGAGGGGGGAAAAAAAGTGAGGTGGGAGGATGTACGCCTATTTTCAAAGTATAGAGTTAACAAAGCATTACTTTAAACTCAGTGATTTTCAAGTCGGTTGTTCATGTCTGCTTAAATGCCTGTGGGTAAATGTGCTGAGGTCTGTAACACATTCCAAATGGTCAGTGCTGTTATGATACTCTCACAATTACTGCACTACAAAAAAGATTAGGTCAATCTTTAAGAGATGTAGAAAGGAAATATTTTTCCCTTTTCTGGGTAAGACAGACAATTTTTCAAGTCACAACCCCACCTAACAGCTCAAAAGGATGGTGGCAGACTCTGTACTGAAGGTGCTCTGCCACACAGATCCCAAAAGCTCTGCCAGAGGTGGAGTCCAGCAAGTCCAACCTGGCTGCAACTGCACGGGGGACTAAACAGGTTGAGTTTGTCCTACAAGCAGCACATTTGGGCTTTCTACGAGCTGTAGTAAGAGCCAGCATTTTAAGGGGAGAATTTGCTGATTTTGCTGAAGACAAGAGAACTACTGACCAAGGGGAGGTGTATGTGCGTGCACATGTGTTTATGTGCCTGTCCACAAAGAGAGGAAATCTGAATCTACATACAGGCAACTAACCTATAAAAAGGAAGTCAACCAAGCTGTCAACACAGAACTCCTTGCAGAACAGAAGGGAACACAACTGCTCAAAGAATTGAAAGCATTAGAAGCAACCTGTTTGCTGCTCTTCTGGCTTTTTGTTAAGTCAGCTATGGAAAAACATGCATGCGTTTGAGTAAGGGAGTAATTTCTTGAGTTACGTGTCCCCACTGAACAGAGTCATCAGTTCAGACTGAGGACACTGGCACTGACACCATTCTGTAACCATAGAAAACACCAAAACTTCCCTAAGCGACACCATCTTTAAATTTACCAATTTCACAGTTAATTATTCTTGCAAAAGAACATGAGAGAAACATGACACTGAGACAGACTCTGACCTCCTCTCTTCAGAACCAGCTCAAGAACATCTTTAGATTTAAGCTCCACCAAAGTAACAGAATTTACTAATAATACAAATTTATTCAGTGTGTGGAAAATCACAGCTGTCCTAGAAGAGCGATGGGGAGGATTTCATGATATTGAGTGACTGGGCAACAGAACTGATGGATTAAGTTCGACATCACCAATGTAGCCAGAGAAAAGCTGCCCTAAATACCAGCACATTGGGGGGCACCCAGTCGGCCACCACTGCTCAGGACAGAGCAGAAGATTGTTATGGTCAGTTTGGGAACATCAGCTCACTCTTCAGCCATTGCCAGAAAAGACAAACACGATTTCTCCTTAGATTTTCTTTCTTAGACTTCTTCCCCACCTTCCCCCTCCCCCCCNTACAAAGCCATAGTAATCCTGTGTCTTGGACACTCCACAGAATTCTGGTTATCCCACCTCAAAGATGACACTGCTAGAGTACAGAGAGGTATAAAAATGGCAATAAATATTTTAAAGATGTGGGAAAGCTGGAATACTAGGACAGGCTAAATACATTAAGGTTCTTTAATGTGGGAACTAGATAGCTGTGAGTGGTATGATTAAAGTCAATAAAACCCATAAATGGCCTGTAAAAGGAGGAAATTTGGTTTTTACACAGTCTCAGGGTGATTGTGGAGGAACAGGACATTAAATTAAGCTATCAGACAGCAGGGTTAAAACAGGAATATACTTCATTTTATCACATATATTGGCACCACTGCTACCATGTAGAGACCAAGAGAAGGAGGGAGTAATTCGTAACACACACACGTACGAAAGGCTGCTATGAGCTAAAACCCAAAGACTCAGACAACACCTCAGCCAAGATTGCTGCACTGGAAACAATCCTCTCAATCTAGTTTCACTCAGAAATGGCACTGTGTGTGCACATGGAAGCAGACGCCACTTGTGTTCCAGCTGTGGGCTGACAGTGTCAGCTCTCCTCACTGAGAGCTGCAGGCTCTGGCAACCATCAGAGGGGAAAAGATGCCTCCTCTGAACAACAGCACTTAAACTTGCTCAGAAACATGTTTTATCCCTCCTGCTGAAACCACTCTCTCCAAATGGCAGTGGACAGGGCTATTTTACAAGCCAGCTATGCCTATATAGGCATACCTGCATCGGGTTTGTCTTTTTTACACCACTTTGAACCTCCAACAGCAATTCCAGTGGCTACAACAAAGTAACAAGTGGGTTTTTTCAGTGGTATTCCTACTTTCCTACTAAAAGTCTAACTTCAGGCTCAAAAGCTTTTACCTGATGATAGAGCCCCAGGACACAGAGAGTTAGTACAAGTCAAACACCCCAAGATGTGTTCTCCCCCAGATGAGGGTCACTGCGAATGGCACAGAGCTCCAGCCTCTCCTGTGCAGTGCTATCAAATATTCACCATCTTCTACACACACAGCCAGCCATCAAAACACACAGTATTTGTGTTTATGTCTGCTAATAACAATGCTGATTTTTACCACCTACAACTATAATCATGAATCAACCAGTATTTAACAGATCTGTATCCTGATGCTGTGTATGTACTTGTTACATCTACCAACATAACTCCCTGTACTTTATCTTTTTATAAAGACTACAGGAAAAAAAGAACAAGCAGAGTGTTACAATTTCTGTTGTGCTTTAGGCAACTCTTGAATTTGAATTAGTAATTACTACATTAAGATGATGTACCATAAAACCCAAGAGGAAAAATCTATAAATAGATTACAAGGCTGACTTTCAAAAGGATTTTAAGTATCCTCTCATAATTGGTCCACCTGGTGTTACTGAAACATTCAACTAATTTTCAGACCCTGTTATATCTAAAATATATACCACACAGTGCCCATACCAATTTTTCCATTAAAAAAATATTTTTATTTTTTAAAATTACACCTTTGACCATAATGGTTATCAAAATCTAATCTACCTGAAAACAGCCTAAAAATTTGTATCACTCTTTCCAGCCTGACTCAGCAGTGCAATTCATCTTTTGACAACAGCAGATCAATTAGAAGGCATCAATTCCATCACTGTTCATTAGCTTAAGGCCTCTCGATGCCCAGCCCTGCGACCTGCACTGCCAGGAATGTCTAATGGCGAAAAGGCAGACATGGAAAACAGCACTACAGGAGGGTGGGTGTTCCTGTCCCCTCGCCTGACTGATCTCCTCAGAGCTCTGCAGACACACACCCACAGCCTGGGAGCCCCCGAGGAAAGGGTCAGTGCAACACATTGTGTCAGATCTGATAAATTACAGACAGACAGACAGCTTGTTAATGCCTCCAGCCCCTCTCCTCCTCTTTAAGCAAAGGCCTGGCCACTGTGGAACCCTCTGGGCAATGGCACACTCAGGAGCAGGAGGATGGGGAGCAATGAGCTCGAGTAACTGGGAACACCCACAGGGATCCACAAAAGCAAAGGGGCTCCTCTACCAAGCCAGCAGAGCAAACGCAAGGTGCAGCATGTTCTCAAACCATGCAGTGCAATTACAACACAATCAAGTGGTGTTTCCTTCCCAGCCAGATCACTCTTCTTGTTTGTTTTCGCTCCTTTCATTTAAACTGTATAAATAATCACTTTTTCTGCATGAGATAGAGCAGCTATTTCCTCCTAGGAAAACCATCCAATGAAGACAAACACAGTGCAGTCTTTCCAACTGAATAATTTGCCTCAACACTAATTTCCCTTCTTCTGTCATAACCCTGGCAAGAGCCATCTCAAATGTGAGAATTACCTGAGAGCTGGCAGGTGGAAAAGCCCTGTCATTGCAAACACACCTGGGCTGCTCTAAGGAATTTACTGAAGTTCAGATTTCCAGGTCTGTTTATGCAAACTATCATGTTTCCTCCCTCCCTTTCTTGAATACTTTTGTTGAAATTCCTTTTAAATTCAAATTTCTTTATCTGTTTGGATTGCAATTTACACAACAATACCTCATTCACTATGAAAAAACAAGACGAGTTGTTTCTGGGTTTTTTTCCTGGGGAACTAATGTTGAGCAATGTGAAACCATGGTAACTGTCAACTTCCACAAGGTTATGCTATAAAAGAAAATGAATTGGTGCAACCATCTCTTAAACATTTCTGTGGGTTATCACCATAGTAAATCTGACAAACCCACACTTCATCCTATAACCAGATTTTCATTTCAATAAGGGAAACCATTGATCACTTTAACAAGCTATTTGTGATCTACAGTCAGCAGTTCCCGTAGGAAGTAAATCTGTGCTAAGGGAAAGAGGAGGAAGAGTATTTTTTCCAACGGTTTCTCTTCTGTCAGCACAGGGCACCAAAAGGTGAGATTTAGGGGCTCTTGCTGGGACAGGAAACACTAGACAGGAGCAACTATAGATATCTTGCAGCACAAGGAATCTACAGAAATGTTAAGCTTAATTGTCCTTTGAGCAAGGGAAAAATAAAAGACCATGAAGGCAAATTAACCACACGGAGCTGCTGAAGGAGTACTAAACAGAGAATAAACCTGAGCACAGTAGGGCTGGGGATAAAAGTCTTCCAGTGAAAATTTCTTGGTTATTAGACTTCCTACTAGACTCTACAGCAATGGCCAGTGACATCCTGGTGGGCTTTGCCTCACATTCTTCCTTCCTTTCCACCATCTGCACGTGAAACCAGGAGAGTGGATGAGATCAGGACTTCTGTCCCACCAGAGTAACCCAGAAATCTCTGCTCTCCTATATCCAGCATTATAATGGAGGCTCTCTCAGATGATAGCACTACTTATAGGACACAGGATGGAAACTGAACTCCTGAGCCCCAAGGTCTAGGCTTTAGTCATGCTTAAAATGGTTCATATTAAAACAATATGGGTTAGTTGACCCTCCCTTACTCCTCTTGATAAAACTGTTCCAGCAGTTTGGTTCTCCAACGGACTGACATCTAATTCCCAGACTAAATTTACCATCTGCAGTTTGTACCCACTCACGTGCCCTTGCCAACAATCTTTTCCACTTAAATAACTCTTCTCCCTCTACGGTGAGGCATTTAGAGAGAGCAATCACAGCCCCCGGTGCCCTCACTCTGTTCAGCTGCCCAAGCCATGCTCTCCCTGCTGCCCTTCGTGGGGCAGGCTCTCCCTCTGTCCTCAGCCTGAATTCAGCCAGGGCTGACCTGCTGACTTGCTCGGTCACTGAGTTTTGCCCTGGGTCCATTAATGCCTCTCTGTACTATTTTCTCTCGCACAGAGGAGCATCATCAACGTTATCCACACATCCCCAAGCTTCATTACAGATGACTGGAGTCTAATGTACAGTGCCTTCCTCCCAGCTCTGCAATTCCCACTTCCCTGAGCCCTGCCTGCAGCTCTGCCACCTTTCTGCTCTGTTATCCCCCCCTCCATGGAACACAGGGAGCGTTCACAGCCCTCCCTGCTTTGTTCTCAGTTCATTTGCTTGCCACTGACCATACCCACGTCCCTAGCTGGTTCAGCACTGTCCCCCCACTAATTACAGCACTTCTGTAACCACTGCATTCAGCAGCCTCAGGATCAGCCTGTGTATTGACACATGCTTGTGCATATGTGTTGACAACAGCTAATAAATTAGACTCAGGCAATTCTTTACTACAGATGATCGTGAATAGTGTTTGAATTCTATTATTAAGACAGGTTTTTACCTCATGTGCCAGCTCTGACACTTCCAGTTTGTCCCATCAGACAAAACAAAGTGATTCTTAAAAAGAGGAAACCAACAGTAATGACATGTTATTGATCCATCAAGAGAGCTTAGGGGCTTTTTGTTTGTTTTCTTTTGGTTTTATGCACCAGGTTCTCTCTAGAGAGAGATCACAGACCATTTTCATCATATTTCACAAAACAAATGCAGCAGCAAGAAAAAGCAGACTGAGGTGGCTCTAAAACCCAATGCTGGTTAAAAGAACAACAGTAAAAACTGCTGAGGATACAGCCTTGTAAGATCAGAGCCTCAGAAATGAGCCCAGTAAATACCGGCACTGTCAGACACATCCTTTCACCCAAAATATGATCATTCTAGCCCAAATGAGAACACAATCTCTGGCTTCACCCGTTATTTAAAACCCAAATGCCTCAGCTGCAGGAAGGAATTTCATCTGGAGTCCTACTACCAACCTGCACAATCCTGGCCCAGATTTGGAAAAGGTGCTGAGCAATTCAACACCAGTCCCATAAACTGCAGGAAACACAAAGTTGCTGCTGTTTAGAATAAATTTAACCTTCCCCAAAGCTCGCAACAGGAGTAAGCAGAGCTCCAGACAAGAACAGTCAGACAACAGGCATTCACAAGCACACTGGTGAATTGTTCAGTTAATTACAGCAGACTCAAAACTTTCCTAGCAACTTTGATCTGTCCTGTGTGCATGCTAGGAGGGCTGAGAAAGTGAAGACACATCAGATTCTTTTCAGCTATCATTCCAGAGGTATAATTTGATTTAAAAAGCACCCATGCTGCTTTTTTCTGAGTTTCTCTGGTTATGAACAGAGGCAGGAAATTCAGAAACTGCCATTATGGGATGAGACAAAGTCAAACCAGAATTCTGCAATGATTTAGAACTCTGACTCAAAGAATGAATTGCAATGAAAAATCTTTGATTATTTAAATTTTTTTCAATTAGATAACTGGAAAATAAGCTAAAATAAAAATTTAGAGTCTTAGTTTGATTTCTGAACCTCTTCACGTGTAGTTAATAAAATGAAGCAGCCTATGGCATTAGCTTGTAGTGAAGCACAAATTTTTGAATACTTGGTAGACAGGAAACTAAAATGACATCTGTCAAACAGCTACTACATAACAGTAATCATGTACTAAAACCAATTCAGGTTTCTGCTGCTATGAGATGGTGCAGTTCCACTGATGCAGATGCTGCAGCAGCTAAAGTGACAGAGACTACGGTAGCTCCCAAAAAGCTCTAGTTCAGAACATTGGAACTACAGACAGCCTTCACCAAAATCTGTGTCAGTTACACCAGATCAAGCTTGGGTTGAAATCCCACTGCCACTTAACAGATCTTATTGCAAAAAAGGTGATGGAAATAAATTCTAATGATTTTTTTTTTTATACAAACTGAAGATTTATAATGAGGTGTCCAATAACCATGTATATCTTGTTTATCCATGGCATTCTGTTGATAAATTAAAATATGTTTAGTATGTGATCCCTTAAAAAAACACTTTAATAATCTCAAAGGTTCACCTAAATTATTTAAATAAAGCCTTTTCCCGCTCCCACTCTTCTTACAACCAGTTACCTGAACTGCTTGAGAGGCTTTATGCTGTATGAACAGACAGCTAACATCATCCAGCACTACTGACACACACACTGCTATTCTGGGAACAACTTAGACTTAATAGCTATTAACTCTGCCACCCAGAAAAGCTGAGAAAAGTATTATTAATACATGTGAGCATCTTGATTAATTGAAAAGCACTCATTTACACACAGAATTCTCTGCAAATACTTAGAAACCACACACACACACAAGTTGTCACACAAACTGAATATAGTTTTATTTTAAGCTGGATCAAGTCCTATTACCTAACACAGACCCTTATATAGAGAACTTCTATTAACTCTAAATAATTCTCATCAGCCTGTGAAGATGCAACTCAAAAACCCCCTTCCTATTAGAAAGGAACTTCATTATGTTCCAAGTCTGCTTGCAATCAGCAGTTTTTTGCAGGCAATAAGATGGTTTAGGTCCTTTGCCAAATCTCAGTGTGTGGTCATTCCATAAAATTGACTAAATCGATGCACTTGGAATTCTCAAGATAGTTAATTTTCCAAAGAACTTGCCTGATTCAGATGTATTTAATATATATGTAGAAAAATGCACATTACATCAGTTTCTATTTTTCTTAGTTTTTATATCTATTCAACCTAATTCAGCTCACATTTAACTTTTTGGTACGTCAGCATCAGCTGTGCTCAGTGCTAATTCCAGCACAAGTTCTGAAAGGCTGTAAAACATTTAACTCACTGCTTCAATTGGTGTAACACCCAGCAACACCTGCACTCCAAAGGTGTGAAGAGAGCTTCAGTGCTCACCTACCATTATTTACCACCATTATCTTGGAGTTGCAGAAATCCCTTCACAGTGTAATGGTAGTGGAGAAACCCAGATGTTTCCAGCCCAAATGTTTTGCCTGTTCATGCACTCAGTGGCTTGTGAAAGACAACTGCCCCAGGCTGCACCATGGGCAGCTCAAGCAGCAGCTCCCCGAGTTTTCCAGCACTCGAGCAGCTGCAGGTTTCTCCCCGTCAGTCCTGCCTGGGCTGACCCACGTAAGCGACACCACAGCCAACAGGGAAAAAACTGGATGCTAATAGGGAATGCTGCAAGGGAGGCCACTTAGGGAGGCCCTGGGAAAGTTTTCCAAGTGTTCTGTGTATCAGCAAAGAACCAGGAATAAACATTTCATAACCCAAGCCCTGCGGCAGCAGCAAAAGAGGATCTGATTTAGCAGCCCTCCCCTTGCAGAGGAAGCACCTCTGCCCCAGGAAGAAAATTCAGGTACAAACATATCCATTCTCACTTTGCTTTTCAATAATGCTACTACCTTCTTCATGTTTTTATGTTTTTGTTTTCAATTTCATTTCATGACCTGTGCAATTCATCACATGACAGCTGACACATCCTGGGCCCCCGTGCAGGGACTTGATGGACTTCACTTGTGATGTGGCTTCCATACCCAGCAACACGATCCACTGGGTGCTGACAGCAGCTGAGCATCATTTTCTCTAAACTGTGGGTCAGAGCCATGGAAAAAACCCACAGTAGTTCTCCATCCAGCCTGTTTCCAGCCCAGTCTATCTCACCATACACTCTGACAAAAACTCTCATAGGTAGTTAAGCAAATATGCTTTAAAATTAAAAGTCCTGAATGTTAGATGATACTCAACTTTTTGCTGCATTACCCAGTGAATAACATAGAGCTAAGCCAAGGCTACAGACAAAGAATCAGCAGAGGGTTTTGTAGAAGACATTTGGTCTGTAGCACTTCGCGTGGAATTTTAGAGCATACTATTGTATTTTGAAATCTATTGAAAAGGCTTTCTAGACAGAACACATTGCTAATAAAAGAATAACAAAGAAACTCAAGAGAATACATTATTAAATGGATTTCCAAGAATTAAAATGGATGGGATTAAAACGCAGCTAACAGCCCAGTACAGTTTGTAATTAAACCTGAATTCTCAATTGTAAGAGTCTACTTATTGAATGTAAAAAAAAAAAAAAAAAAACAAAAAAAACCACCACTCAAGTAGTTCTTTATCTTCAGGAAGAAAAATATGAGACAGACCAGCCCTACAGAATCAGCTAGAAAGCATTTTTCCTGTGGTTTTGATCAGCAGAAGCTACATTAGTTCCACATAGTTGAAATTAGTAGAGCAGGAAGTTTTAAACATTTACTTCCATCTGAGAACTCTGCTTCTTTATATCCTCAACTCCAGTGCTAGTGCTGATGAGGCAGCACCAGCCAGTGGGTGCCAGGCAGGGACACCTGGGATGCCCCCAGCACAGATGATGCATTTTGAACTCAGCAGGCACAGACATTGTTCCCACGGACCCTTCCTGTCAGGAATGCTCACAGCTGGAAGGGCTTCGGGATGAGCTGGGGCTGGGACCAGCAGAAACACCGTAGTTCCTCACAGGAATGCAGAGTTTTCACTTGCAATGCACCCTGGCCTGCTCCTGACAGGGGTTTAGGGCAGCATGGGAGGTAATTCCCTTCCCCAAAGCACTCAGAGATTTTTCAGGAGTCACAAACCTGAAACAGAACTTACATACTAGGCTTAGAAAGATCAGTCTTTGCAAAGACTTTCATTGACAGAAAAATTCATTCCTCCAGGTAAGAGAGCACTTTGCTGTTCCTGTAGCATGGACTGTTGCTACTCAGCCTTTCAGGAGGGCTGTGCTTCTGGAATTACCACGCTAGGAAGCAAAGATCCCTAAGCATAAGGGCATTCTGTCCCCTCAAAAAGGTCTGGTTTTCTCCAACTCCACCTGTATGACACCAAAGGCAGCAGTTACACAGTCCACACCTTTGCAGAGTCCCAGCAGATCTCACATACTTTGCAGTAAGAACAGAATTCAACTTCTTAACCCACAAACATCAGTGACAGGACATCCCTGCCATTTCACAGCACCGTTACTTCAGGTTGTCAAACCTGCCTTCAGGTTCCCTAACTCCTGACTCCTGGCTGCCAGTTCTGAACTTTCAGAGTAAGATGACTCTGACATGTGCTCTGTGTTTTCTGCAGATGTGGGGCCAGGTCCAGCTCTTTTTTGCACATTTGAGCCATGTTCCCAAGAACATTAAAGAGGTGCGATGCAGCCTAACAAACTCTTGGAGGGACTGCTGGAGCTGAGTCCTCCCACCCAAACCACGGAGATGCTCTGACAGGCTGCTAGACAGTCACACTACCACAGCAAAGGATTTGCTGTTGTCCATGATCTTCACTCACTCTTTAATTTGCCATAGGAACCTCCGAATTCCAACTTTCCTTTTATTGTCTTTGCCCCATAGTTAAGTTCTCCCTAAACAGCAAGGTTTGTAACACCCACTCAAACATCTTGGGTGAGCTGTCTGACACCACACAGCAAAGACCTCAATCCTTTCTCCTTCCAGTCCAGCTGCAAACAAACTCACCCAGCCTCTACCTTCAATAAAACCAGACAAGGTGTCAGAGTACACCCACAGGGAGACAGCCACGTCAGGAAAACAGATGTGCTTGAAAATCTGCTGTATGTAACTAAACTTCTGTAAAACTATCTCTGCCATGGTAACACTACACAGAAATGTCCATTCTTCTGGGTTTAGCACGTTCCCAGGCAGTGCAGCCACCCAAGCCTTCCCACAGAGCAGTCTATCCCCAAGGAACGTGGCTACTAGAAGCAATCAATTATGGATCAAATCTGTCTCTGGTTTAAAATAGCATAGTTCTATAAAAATTAAAAGAGCTTAAAGGATGCCAGTTTTGTATTCCAGGTACTGCAAATACAGTTAAGGAGAAGCCGTGACCGGAGCACTGGAAGATTCCAGCTCTTCCTTTTTTTTTTTTTTATTTTTGAGTCTGTTAGAGGTTTTGGTTCCTTCTCCTGCACACTGGCAGGAGGTTGAGGAGACATGAAAAATGCTGCAGTAACCATGGCAGTGTGCTACATCCCACTAATTGTGCCTGACTGTCCTGCCTCTGCAAAAACAGAAAATAAAACTGCAGTTGTTTTTGGTTTGGCCCCAGCTGTTTTTGCAGCAGTGTATCACTTTTTGTCTTGCTTTAGCTAAAGCATTTTCCAATTACCTAATGAAGACTCCACTATCACGAATCGACCACAAACATTTAAGATACTGCAAGGTCTGCTGGTTTTCCTTAGTGAAATTCAGTCTCCTGATGGGCACTCAAAATCCCAGTATGTACACTGAATTTCCTTAGTACTTCAGGGATAACATTTTAAATGCATTTCCTTAGAATAAGACTGCTAATCAAAACGCAAGTCTACCCCTATGTTCCTGAAGTAAACCAGGTGAAATTCTGATTTTAGACCAAGAGCCTGCAAAGGTTAGAGGTCAACACTGAACATGGACTTATATTTTTCAAGATAACTTACAGTGTTCGTCCCAAGCAGTTTACTACAAGGAATTTGAAAGGATTCCCACAGCTGGGCAAGGAATACATAATTTGCTTTAAATTTCTGTATGTGGAAATAGTGTATTTATTAAAAACAGAAGTGATGATTTGCCTTTTCTACATTACTTTTCCACAAACATATGTTCAAATCATGCCCCAAATTCTTCAGTGGAAGTAAACTGCCAAGTCCTGGGTATGAACAGAAATAATAACTGAATATTTATAGACAAACATTTTCTGTAAATAAATATGTTTATAAATAACTTAATTATTATTTGGACAATGACCCTGGGAAAATTATGAGGTCACAATCCAGACCACTGACACATTATATTATTCACTGTAAAACTAATTCATCCAAGGGTGAATCCGTGACCTGAAAGGCGAAGTTAACTACTGTGTTCAGTCGTGAGTTTTAACAATTCACTCTCAATTATTCATTTTTTATTTAAAATATGCTTTGAAATTGCATTATTGCAATAAATAAGAAATCAAAGACGAGGCTGAGATAGGCCTTTATCAACAATTCTGTCTCTTCAGGTAGTGAAGTTCATCAGAGCCTCCTGAACTATCTGCAATATTGGACCAATTTTCATTAAAAAAAGACTTGATTTTTTTCACATTTATCAAACATGCACTTCAATCTTTAATTGTATTTATTATAATTAAAGGATAACATGCATGTCAAAAGAGTTTACAAAACAATAAACTCTTCTACAGGTAATTGCTTGACAACATTCTGCTCAAAGAATGAAGTAAATTTACGAACAGTCTTGAGAATTCTTTCATATTCAGGAAAGCTCATGCAGTGCCTTTTGGCCTAGAAAGTAAGAGAGTTGGGGGTTTTGTTGGTTTTCAAAGCCAGCTTTGAAAAGTTTTCATCCTGCTCAAATTTCCTTTTCCAGCACCAGCACGGCTTTCAAGAGCATTTCAAATTGTTTCTACAATAAGTGCTGCCAATAAAGACACCAAGATGTTTGCAGACCCCATGTTCCCTTTTCTTTAATCAAACCAAAGCTCAAGTGAGTAGGGCTGCCAGGAACACCTCTACAAACAAAATTATTTCTACCCCAAGTAAAGCAAAGACACAAAGAAACACAAATCCAGGTCAAGAAGAAAATAAGTGCAGCAGAGAACTGAGAAAGATGTAACATTCCCTACTTAAGCATTGTAAGAAATTAATTTAAATCTAGTATGTGGAAAAAATGGTGTTGGTAATACTTTGAAATGCTGAGCATAATTTCAAATATTTTTTTTTTTTATTCTAAGTAACACAGAGATGAGGCAGTCAGTCACTAAGTTGTGAAGTATTTGCAGCAATCACTTTGACAAGTTGGGTGCCATGCTGTTTATTAACTGATCAATGTAAAAAGCTACTGGGTTATCAATAGATCTTATTTGGTCAAGGTCTCTGGTAGCACCGTGGGTGATAAAATACTTTGAAAACATAATCACAGTTCACCCTCGCCACTCAGCTGAGCTGGCAAGCGACTGCCTGGACAGAACAGGGGAGGCTCAGGTTCGACTCATGAGCTGAGCAAGGCAAAACTTCCATCAAAGCTCCTATTTTCTTTATTCCCATCAATCCACTGGGTTCTTTCTGTGGCTGTGTGTGAGCCACCAACTCTCAGCACAGAAAGAGCTCATCTGTTCTAAAAAGCATTACTGGGGAGGTCACTGAAAGTACACACCAGGCAGGGACTGCGCCAGCGAGATGGGTTTGTATCAACAGAATGGAGAGGCTGTGGGATAAACAATGTATAAATTAAACTACTTTTAAATGATGCTTAACATTTGTCAAACTGTCTTTGTGTCTACTCATCTGATCTAGGCAAATCTGCCATAAGCCATGGCTCTGAATACTACTGGAGGCAGCAAACATGCTGAGATAACCCTGTGTTACTGGGAGGTCAGTTTGGGGTTAGAAAGAGGCAGCAGTGTGGGGTTTATTCTGCCAAAAACACCAGCATTTCAGAAGTCTACCTGTTCTGTGTTGGGAAAACACAAAATCTTTCACACAGGAGAATAATGTCAGTCCACTCCACACCCTCACTTACCAAAGCTGAGATTTACAGCCCAGCCAAGCCCAGAGCAGCTGATACCCCAGGTGCAGAGCTCCACTGGGCACCCTCCAGTGGTGTGCTGAACATTTTATTCCTTACACCCAGAGCAGCCCCAGCAGGAGAGAGTGACAATCTCCCCGCAGCAGAACAGGTTTCTTGGCAATCTGGGAGACTCTTCAGCCTTCCAAGCTAGAATCTAGATTACTTTTTTTACCCCCCATTTCAACGAATCAACATGTTTCCAGTGAAAACCAGTTCAATACAAGAAAAACGCCTCTCCCTGACTCCAGCTCTAACTCTGGAGTCTTCCCCGCTTTGCCACAGCAATTTCTCTAAGAAGTTGGCTGCAGCTGGATGTGTTAAATCACACACACATTACACTAGACCAAAGATATTTTGCCAGCATCTACCCAAAGCCTAAACAAGGAATATGAACCAGCAAAAAGGAGATTATTTTGTGTCTTTTGGCACTCAGGCTTGGAGAGTAGCAGAAACAGATTGCTCCTCCACCCTTTAGACACAAAGTACCTGTAACACAAATAAAACCAACCTGAAGGCCTAATTTACCTTCATGACAAGTTACAGACAGATCATCCCACTAGCACAGTAAAACCTGCATCAAGCTGCCAGGCGTATATATAAATATATTTCAGCTTATATATAAATTAACTCACACAGAGAGTGATTCCTCTGAACAAGGCACCAAGGTAGGAAGAAGGCGGGAGAACTACGCAGAGATTTTTTCGCATTTCCACTAAAAGATTTTAATTTAAGCAACTACAGGTTTTATCTCAGCAACACCTTCCTCACAGAATTCCCTTCTGTTTGAAAAATGTAAAATTTATTATTTGATCGGTCATGTTAAAACACTGATGGATTCCTGCTTCAAAGTCCAGAGAATTTAATGCATGGTTTTTTTCCATTGACCTGCTCATTCCACAGAGTCTACAAATGCTGTTTTCATCACTGCTGGGACACAGGACTAGGAAAGGAAAATGAGAAAATTCACTTCCAACTACTTCTTTTTATTAAATACACAGTCACTTTTAAGTCTTCAATTTCGACTTGAAATAATGTCAAAAATTCAATGTTCTGAAAAATGCCAAAATCCAAACATCATATGGTAATCCTTTTCATCCAAGAGAAAAAGACACCCCACTTCCAACCCTACCCTATAGTTTTAGGAGAAAGGATTAGTTGTATCAGTATTAAAAACACTCTTACTGATATCTCATTTAACTGACATTCTGAAGAATACATTTTCAGTCCAATATCTCCAGGCTTTGATAGGATTTCTCCTTCTTGTTTATATTGCTGTATTGCATACCCATTGCAAATGAAAGAAAATGAACTTTACTTCCCTCCTGGAAGAATCATTGGCTAAGACAGACTAAGAAGGATCAGATAAGACTTTCACTTTCTATCTTTTCAATAGGACTTTGAGTGTGACCTTTACTAAGAGGAATAGGTATAAAGTCACTGTGTTGGACTCTGCACAAGAAAATAAACTTTATCTTGGATATTTTCCACAGACTTTAACCATGTCTGTATTGTTTATGTTAGAAACAAGACTGGAGCACTACTATATTATTACTGTAGTATTTTAATTGGAAGGTTTCAGTTTTCTGACTAAATAAGGCCTCTTCTTTCCTTCTGAATAAAAAAAAAGAGAAAAGCATACAAAAGGAAGAGTACCTGCCCATCACTCCTTTTTACTCTTCAATAAAAAATATCCCAAACTTGCCAAAATAAAAGAGATACTATGATAGTATCAAATTAGTCCCTGTTACATTGCATCTGAAAAATACTGTCCCACTGGAGCAAGCTGGTGACTGTAGGACAAGATTTATTCTTCCATGAATTCTGCTCAAGGGAGTAAAGTAGACATTGAGTAGATACCAAATCCAGAGGTGTCCCCTAAGAAACTCTGAAATCAAGTATCAATTATTTGTATTCAAGTCCCTCAACTTGAAAGAAAATGTTGAGTGCTGCAGTGTCAAAAAAATGCCTCTGCAAGTCAAATGTCCATTTGCATTTACAGAAATGTTTTTCAAGTACTGACCTAAGCCATCCATTTCAACTGCCTGGACACATCACAGTAACAATATCAACTAAGAAGAAAAAAGTCTATCACTGCAAGTGAGATGAGAGTGTGATCTCACAGCAGGAGGACTGTTCCCAACAATCAGGTTGTTCTTAACCAGCAGTGGGCATGGGATCTCCATGAGTCAGTCCAGACAACTGCATTCACTAAATCAGCGTGGTTTGTAACTGTGCACAGAACACAAGCCAAAACACAATTTTAAAACAAAAAGTGGGGAAAAAAAATATCTTTAGAGAGAAGAACCAAAATATTGGAAGGTAACTCTGTGCTCCTCCTCGAGGCTGAACTGTAAAAGGTTTAGTGAAGCTGCCAGCAGAGTTCCTCAAGTGACCCCAAACGCAGCCTGAGCACCAGGATCTCCTGCTGCCCACCAGGTCATGCACAACGTGCACCAAGATCTGTCATCCAAACCCCTCAGCAGTCCAGGCCAGGAGGACACAAATCATTCTACCAAACTTTACCAACAGGCCTTGGCTGAGCAGCTCCTCACGCCTTCAGTCGGGCTACTTGAGCTCTTTCTGCGCCCCATGAAGAACCCACAGCTTGCTCCTGGCTCTGTACCTTCATACAGAACTTGCCTCCTGACTCACATGAGCTTCTCATCTGTAGCTGTGCTGGATAATTCAACACATTGCTCCTCCCTGGTGTTACATTTTCTCCCAATAGCTGGCACGTAATTTCATTTAATGAAATACCTACACTGAGATCAATCTGTTGATAGTTTCCAGGACTGAAATCCTTGAAATTGTCTTTCCTTGATAATTGCATTAAAAAAACTTCACGAAACAAACGAACAAACCCCTACATCACCACCAACAAAAATAAAGCTCTTAAGCATACAGACTTACCAGTTTATCTCACAAAGGTGAAATCCAGCCAAATGGTCTTACACAAGTACCTATGGGTTAGATACCATGTACAAACATCACTGACTTCTGTCACTTTTCTTCACACCCTTTTTCCAACATGGATCATAGTGAAGACGTGCCTTGACCTTTTTGCAATTCATGGTGAGGAGGGAAGGAACTTAAAGAATCTTATTCCTAACAAAAAGCCTCACCAGAAAACATGATTAGTCAAAACCGTAAAAAATTTCTTATGTTTATGACCAAACTCATAAATCTTCCCTGAACAATGGAAACTCAATTTCTATTTTCAAACCCAAACATTAATTTTCAGAAGTCATGCAATTCAGAAGCAAGTAATTCCTTCTTCATTTAGTCATGATTCTACTGCTTAACAGAAAATCCTTAAATAAAGGCACTGAAGTGCTACGAGAAGCAACTTTAAATACAATGCAGCAGAGGGACACGTGTGCAACCATTCCCTGCTCAATGTAGGGGGGGAGGGGGGGAAGGACTGTTACTAAAATTCATTATGCACACTTACAGAGGTTTCTTTTACAGCATAAGGAGAAAGGCTGTGTACATACATAATGTGTAAAATGATACCTGTCCTCAATCCAGCCTGCACCTGAGCGTGCTGCTGCTCCCACGCACAGCACAGTCACACACAGCAAATCTGAACCCAGACTGCACCAACTGCCTGAAGCATCTCAGTTCTGAAGGGTTCTCTGGGGACAGCCTTTCATTCGTATTTAAAAAGCTTCTGTCTGGAATTGCAAAGGTATCAGGTCTCAGCACACAGCACAGCAGCTCTGGGACAAACTCTCTGTGATCCTGACAGCTCTCCCCAGCAGAGGAGGCACCTTACTCACAGGTAGTTATGGGACACATGTAAGGTATTTCATGATCACTTCATTGCAAATGGTCCCAAAAGCATAATAGGGACCCTTCTGACAGAACAGAAAACTGGGGCTGAAAGCTTGTGTCTCACAGCTTAACTTTTTGCAATATTAGAAATGGCTCTTGACCGAAAAAGTGAATGCATCTTCCCGGTCTATGAAGACAAATAAGTCCTGTGGTAATCAATGGCCAACTTTGATGTATTCTCACAGCTGAGAAGTCCTGTGACAGTAACAGATTTTGAGACACTCACCCCTTCCTGCTGTCCATGTGCTCAAAAATCTCTAAAGCACTGAGCCTCACTATGTACAGTTTTACAAGCAGGAAGGAGACTTCCCAATTCCATTTTTCCCCACTGTATTAGTTAGAGTGAGACTGTCACCAAACAAACAGGGTTAAGGAACTCCCTGCTAATTATTTAATGGCATTATAATGTGCCTGATGATTGTTAGAAAGAGGGTCTTCAAGTGAAGATGGAACAGCTCGTGGTTTTCACAGAGGCAGAACCAGAGGCAGAAGAGTTACCTAGCCACAGCATCCTATGTGGCATTAATCTCAAACCACCACAGAAGTCACCCCTTTCTACATCTGTGTATTCCCCTGGGAGATATTTTAGGGACTTCCTTTCTGGCACTACACAGTAATTCCTTCAGTTAGTATCAGCTCACTAAGCTGGCCTCTGTGATCCTGCAGAAGAAAAGTCATGCAGGTGCTATTATGTGGCATCGAGTAACTCCTGCAGATTGAACACAGCTCTCTGGTTGAACTTGTGTGCTTCCTTTTCAGAAGGAATCACTTCATATGGGTTACAGACACACAGAACATCCAGTGCTAACCCGTTCTTTTTCTGTTTGCTGGTATTGGTGAAATGCAATCAGCCAGCTTCACTTTCACAATCTATTACCAATTCATTTGGACCACATTTTCTGTTCATAACAGAAAGCTGCCTAACACTTTCAAGAAATCCTCTCTAAAACCAAAATGAAATTGCATTTATTCCTGTTAGAAACAAGGACAAATATTATATTCTTACTGAAGCACTTATTTCCTTACATTGCTGTTTTCCTAGTTAAATAGATTTTCTTCTGTAAGCATCTTTTAAAACCTAGTCCAGTCCTCTGCGGTGGCACTACCTACAGCATGCATATTTTTATCTAAGTGCTACAGGTTAGTGGCTGAGAGTAAGAACAGTTCTAACCTAATTACATGCATAATGCTCTGTGTTTAAAATGTAATTGCTTCTTTCCATCATCAGTGAAGGAAACACAGAAAACCTTGCAAGCACAGCACACAGTGCAGATTGCTGTGTGTCTCAGCTGTCAGAAGGGGCTGCTAAGCACTGGTGCATGCTGCAGTGCTGTTACCGAGGCCTCCAAGAGTCTCAGGTATCACTGCAGTCTGCCCTGTCCTGCTGTGACACACTGGAACTTGCCCAACATTCCCAAGCAAAGCAGGGGAGAGCAGAACCACTTCAATGAACATTGGCTTTTCCATCCTTCCTTATGACCAATCCCAACGCTCTATTTCCAGAATCTTCTTGTCAATCAACCGCGAATCCAGAGCATCGCCCAGAAGTGAACAAAGTCTCTGTCTTGCTGATCTGTGAGACAGAGATCAGCCTTTGCTGCCTGAGGGTGGGAGCTCTGAAACAGGGTATCCCAACAAAGACTTCTCCAGGCAGCTCAGCACCCTCAGCTGTTCTCCTTCCAGCATCTCTGGACTGAGCATTACTCCTATTTCCTCCCCCTTACACACAGCTGACCTCCACATATACCCCAACCTACGCTCCCTGATTGATTTCCCTACAAACTCTTCCTCTTTCCTTCGTATTCTGTGGCCTGGCACTGTCCCCTCGGAATCTGACCACACTCACACGGATGTATTTTGTGGAACAGCTAAAGTATATGTGTAACAAAGGTAACCAGTTTCCATACGAAACCCTTCTGTCTTTACTTCTGCAGAATGTCTCATTTTCAGTGACCAAAACCACAGGACTTATTTTCCCATCTGAGAGAAGTGAACCAGGATAACAGGGCCCAGTGCTGTCCTGTGCTGCTGTTAAGTGATTTGCCTTCACAATTCAGGAGGTAATTAGCAGCCTTATTAACATGCTTGCATGGCAAAGAACTTTTTGCACCCCTCACGCATCCTGAGAGAAGGACACATAATCTGCCACTCCAAGCCTGTCAGAACTCTGCATCATTCTGAAAGGTAAGCTCAGGCAAATTTACGTCTTAAATGGTCACTTCTGACAGTGTGTATTTGGTGTATTCTATGGGGTTTAAAATTTAAAAAAACTAACCAAAGAACTCACCCTCTCCCCACAAAAAAACCCCAAACTGAACAAACACCAACAAAAACATCCCAAGTCCTGGAAAACACCCTAAAACCTGAAAAATACTGCAAGAAGAGAGATAGCATTTTGCAGTTTAAAGTCACAAGTATATCTCCAGAAAATGTTTACACTGATAGCACGAGAACAACTGAAGTTAAACATGGTTTAAGTATGCTACGGCTAAATGATTATCTCTGTTTTCCATATCCAGATGGCTGCTTGCTAGAGCCTAAGGAAATGAGAAAGGGGACAATGAAAGTGCTAAACTCATAAAAACTGAAAGCCTCTAAAGGAACACGTTTTGAGAAAACAAAAGTCACTGTGATTTGCCACTTCCTTCCTCAGCCAGCTCTCCCAGGCCCTGAGAGCCTAACAACCCATGACATGATCTGTTCAAGCCTGTGGACAGGTGTCCCCTAATCCCCCCACTCATTGCAAAATCCCAACAAAAACACATTAAGGAACAAAGGAGAGAAAGAAGGAAAAGATGTGTGGGTCCCTACTGGCTGTTACAAAACATTCTTCTCTTCTGTTCCAGGCAACCTGGTTTAAAAACCATTTACATGTCCAAGTTTTTAACCCTACAGCTGAAGTTTCCTGAGAAAGTGACTCCAAGTGGAAAAACAGCTGCTGTAAAATATCTCCTCCCCTGTCCATCACCAAATCAGAGTACTATACATCAAACCTGTACACTGCAGTGATACGAGCGTGTATTTATACCTTCTAATTCCTCACAGCACTACAAAATCACAGCAGATATGGAGAAAGGAGAATGACGACTTTAGAGTGTCTCATACATTTGTGCAACACCAACCTCGAAGTCTGCCGTATTCGGAGCAACCCATTCCAGCTAAAATCCACCCATGCACACCTGAGGAGACACCTGTGCAGTGGAAAGCTGTGTCTGACCAGCAGAATCTTTCTACTTTTACCATCACTAATGATACTTCAGATCAAGTGAACTGGCATTAACAAAGAGACCATTTCATTTGGAAACTCAGAAATATTTTCCCTTGAAATGAAGAGACAACAAACACAAAACTCCCTAGAGTGATTTTCAGAATGGTTTTTCTTTCTTCACTCCAAATAAATCTAAGTTTCATCTTCTGATCCAGCAATTCTGTGTAGGATCCAAGTTAGAAATGGCTATAGCTCAACAATCATTAAGCTGAGACCATTCATTAGTGCATGGACGATTTCTTCTATGAAGTCTTGCTTCAGGAACAAGCTGCTCAGAAGAGCAATTAAGGGAAAGACAGTACTCCTGGTGCAAGTATTTCTAATTTTGTCCTGAACTGACACTGGAGGATTCCTAGCAAAGCCATCTCTTCCTGTTCTCTGAAGAGCAGGCCAGAATTAGTCTCAAACCAGTGGGAATCTGACTCTTTTTATGGTGTATTTAACTGGCAGCTCAAACTTCTTTTTCCTGCAAACGCAATGATTTAAACATGACAAAACCCAATCCAAAGAACGAAACTAAAATAAAAAGGTACAACACTAATCTTGTTTATCAGACCTCAAGTGCCCTCTCTACTAACTGAATGCACGATCTTCATTGCTGAGTAATAGCTTCATACTGTTTCAGGCTGCATTTGTGTGTCAATTGCTTTTAAAGCTTGAGTTTGTTTTTCCTAAAGAGCTTGCGTGCCAATTAGCACAGAGCATAAATAATGCTCAGCTTTCCAGCAGCATTATGAAATGCAAGGAGCGTGGAGGAAACAGGAACTGCAGCTGTGCCAGCTCCACAGCCCCACTAACCTTAAACTCGGGTTCACCCAGACCCATCGGGGTGATCTATTTGCTGATCCACAGTTAATAAAAAGGCTCTATTTTGAGTTCAGAGCTGTTTACTTCTGCTGATATTTAATGCCCTGGTGCCCTGGGAAAGGAGAAAGAGCAAAGAGGAATGCATCTTCAGGTACCACCAGGACAGGTTTATGTCCCACGTGGGGAGAGCTGTGACGAGCCCAGCCTATAAAACTGGTGATGAAAGGAGCAGAACGTGCCAGCACGCAGGAGCCCTGTTGGTGCTGCTGTGTGGCACTGCTGGCAGTGCAGGCTGCCCAGAAACTCTCTTCCTCTTAAGGCAATCAATACTGGGAGAGAATATATAAATGTATAATATTTACATATTATTATATTTTATATTATTTATCTATCTATCTACACCTGTCTGATTAAATGAATTTAACCTTTTTGTTTTCCACTTCGCCCATTTAATATGTTAACTACAAACACATATCTAGGTTTGGTGGTGGGGTTGGGTTTTTTTGCTGCTGTCATCTTGGGGAGTAGGTTGTTAAGGTTTCCTTTTCCCTTTATTTTTGCTTTGTAACTCAAAACACGAGGTATCTTGTTAGTCCTTCCCCTGCTACTTTTCCCAGCTTCCTACCCCTTTCAAACTTGAAACTCTTCCATGTGTCTCCAGCTCTGGGAAAGTTACAGAATGACAAAGGAAACTAACAACAGCTTTCCCCTTCATGCCTTTCTAAAACATGTATACCAGCAATTTGAGTAGTTTGGGGTTTTTTTCCAAACAAAATAAGATAAAAATTAAACGTAACTTTTTTTTTTCCCCCAGAAAACTGATACAGAAGATGTTTGGTTTTGTTTGTTTGGCTTATCTTCTTTTTCTTCTGGCCAAAAAGCTGTTTGTTCTAAAAGTTAACTGTGCATCCAGCAACACGTCACAAGCAAAAGATACTCTGATATGGAAATATTGATTAGAAGCACTGATACTCTTCCTGTTTCCTCTCCATTGCTTTTACAGTAAAAACTTCAACCATTATTGCAATCACTACACATCAATATTCAGAATACTGCTTTGTTGCCAAAATCTTCAAACATATGCTCTACAATTCATTTGTAATGACAATATATATTGAAATATTAAAGTTCCTTGGATGTGTTAGACACGCATTTATCTCCAAATATCTCGGATGTAATTAAGCTGAAGTTATTTACACATGAGAAAACTAGACAGAGCTATGAGGGAGTCAGAATCCCCATCAAAGGGACAGACAGTAAGCGTCACATCTTTGCTCCATGTCAGAATTATTCAGTAAGTTCCTACAAAACAATCTGAAATCATGAAAATTGCTTTGAAGCAAGAAAACAGAACGCTACAACTTTATCATTTATAACTGCTGCAGACCACAAAAGCCACTTCAAAAAGAAACATCATGAAAGCCAGCACAATCCCATGGAACTTTTCTGTTTTGACAAAAAGAAATTTTTGGAGAACATTCGCTGGCACACTTCCAACCAGCTCTCACTGCAAAAACTGATGTATACTTTGACAGTGATAGTAAAGATACAGTTGTGTTCTAAACATCTCTTTCTCCTCAGGGCAATGTTGCCTCATGTTAGACAGAATAAAGGAAATGACAGCAACAAGTTTAGCTTGTGGAAATGCAAGTGTATATTCCAGTTTAGAGGCTAAAGGGTGATGGGAAAGACACTGATAAAATACAGAGGGGAAAAAACCTAGCTGAGAAACTAGAAAGGTCTTTTCACCCTGCAGAGCTTCTAGGTGCTATTCCAACCTGGAACAATGTAATGTTGTTACTTTATAAGAATGCCTGCAGAACTTGCTCTGATAAGGATGCTGGGCCATTCTAAGAGCAGCTCTTATTCACAGTGCTATGGCAGAAATTCTGAAAAGGGAAACTCTTTAAAACCACAATGGTCTGGTCACTGTGTTCTTCTGACACCTTTACAGGAGGAGCTTCCTATTTTCTAACCCTGGCCCAAGATGGTCTCAGCTCTGCACTGCTGATCCCATCCAGAGCACCCCGTAGGGCCTCCAGCCAGGCCCAGAGGTGCTGCTCCCTCACTGAGCCACACACGGCAGGATCCTACAGAGCTGTCTCAGCTGGGAAAGGACAGGACCTGCAAAGCAGCCCTTCAGGAAAGTCATCCACTGTATCTAATGCAGATACCTAAAACTCAGCAATTACAAGCTTTTACTTTAGCAAAACTCTCTCCCAATTAAATAACAGGTGCAATTCACAAAGTTCACTATCAAGGAAAAACTTACGATGACAACAGTGTCTTAGAATGCTGCTGAACCATCAGAAGGATGTGAAGACACCTTTTTCACCATGACAGCAAACTTTTACTTGTAACTTTACCTTTCTACAACATCCTCTCCATTCCAGCAGGTTGAGCTGTCTCTCATCACCAGGTCTCCATCACAAAGCCTTTCTGCTACAGAGGCATAAAAGGTTCGGGAGCGCTTCATGTAACTGATGAACTCTCTGTAACGCAGGAAGAACACATTTAACAACACAACAGTAAACTTAAACCCCCTGCCAGCCTAACCCTCCACCAGAGCAAGACTTTAGAAAATAAGTAATCTGAATAGTTTCTCTTTCTAGTGCATTTCTACTCCTTATAAATCATCCAGTTTTACTTAGTCAATACACATAATTACACACATTAAGGGTGCTTTTAACACAATGTGTTTACATGTCTCTCATAAAATTTGAAAAAAGGCTACACCTATTCTTTATAAACAGATTAAAAAACCTCATCATAAAAGGCATGGCCAGTACAGAAAGTATATTTCTAATGACTATTTATGGAAAAATTCCTTGAGGGCAAACTGCTGCCTCTTTTATAATCTGATTACACCTATAATATATACCTGGCTGAGGTAGCCATAAAAACAAACTAACAAAACAAGTGCTAATTCAGCACACAACTGAGAGTATTTCAGAATGAGAAATTACCCTACTCCGCTGCTTTAGAAGCTCCTGTTTGGTATGTTAAAGGTATGGAGAACAAGATTCAGGACGCAGAGTGAGCGAGAGCTATCACTGATCTCTGTGCTTGGCTCAGAACCCCCTCAGCAGCTCCACTGGGGAGGCCAAAGGACTCATTCTGGTTCCCAGTGTTTCAGCCTGGCAGGCTGTGAGGGGACACTGCACTGAAGAGGTGCCTGGGGATGCAGCTGGATGGAGCTCAGCACAAAACCAGTCAGGATCACTCCTTGGGAGCAACAAGTGCTTTCAACAACATCCAAGTCCACTGGTAAATACCTACCCCTAGGAGGCTGAGGCAGTGGCCATCTCTCCCCATAGCTATCTTTATACTTTCTCAGAAGTGTTTAACCATCCCATCCACCTTCTGTGATGAAATCCTGCTCTAGATAAATCAGTCATCACATGGTCCTAAGAAACTAACTTAGCCTAATAGAGCAGGAAAGCTGGTATTTAAAGCAAAGAAAAAAGCAGGAATCTGGGGTCTTACAAGGAGGTAATCAGCATTTCTACCTCTTAAATACCAACTTACAAGTATGAGCTCTGAGTATTTATAGAGTAAAGCCAGGCCCAGCCAGAAGGTTGCCTGACAGAACAGCCCAAGAGGATCCGTTCCAAAAGGAAACACAGTGCCAAAGATTTCACAGGTTTTAAATCAGAGTCTTCTTTGCAGGAGGAAACCTGCACCCTTTTAAGAGTCTAAAGCTTGCCTTACTCAGCTCTCCTCTAGAGGTTTAAACTCCTTTGCATTCTCAGCAGAGCGGGACTCTGACATTTCAAAGCAGTTATCTTAGCAAATGCAGAATTCTGTGTCCAACTCTCCATCTTACTGAGTGAAAATATTTACTTTTCATCACTATAAAACTAAACACTCTAGGGTAGAAAATGCAGAGTTTCCCAGTGCCCCACAATGTAAAAGCAGCAATCAAAAGTGTGCCAGCTCACAGATTACAGCTAGAGATGAGCTAGGTGTAAAGACAACAAAGGATGTCACCTTGTCTTGATTCTTACCGAGAGATTTTTTTCAAACTTCTTGATTTGTCATTCTTTGAAGCTTTCAGAGGCAGAGAACTGGAATAGGCCGGGGAGAATAAGCATCAATCAGGAGAGGTTGGGGAGTAGGGGAGAAGCAGGAATTCAGGCAAATGAGGAAAAGAAATGAGAAACAAAAGAGAAAAGTAAAAATTATTTGAAAGAAAGGTCATCAAGCACATGCATAGGACAATATAAGAAAATAAATAAGGAGGAAAATTATCATGAGATTTTTGCAAAGTATACATGCAATCAAAAATGTCAATTCAATACCGGAAAAAAGCACAACTGAGATTGTTTAGCCCAATCATTTTCAAATAAGAGCAGAATTACAAATGCAGTGCACACAGCAGAAAGCTGAAAATAAATTCAGTGGTACTCGAATTAACTGTAACTGATACCAAATGGAAGGACTGGAAATACATGAAGCTGTACAAGAAAACAATGGCAAACAGTTAAGAATGAGAACCATGGGAAGGGGGATACAGTCAAGTAGCATTCATGTTCTGGTACAACGAGCAATTTACTGCCTGTTAATAAATAATATAAATACAGGTATTTTTGGCCTTTCTGGGATTGCACCACTGAAAAAAACACCCAACTTTGCAAAACTAGAGATACAGACTTTCAGGCTATATTGGAGGAAGAACTGTGGAAATAACCCTGGTAATTATTTAGTGCTCTTACTGGGGAGAGCAAGCACCACCTTCAGCAGCCTGAGGACACGCAGATGATGCAGCTTTGCCAACATGTTCTGGCAGCTGATGGCAGGAGTGACCACAGGACAGGAGGGACCTGCACTGACCATCAGGTGAGTGGCACCTGCCAGCAGTAATTCCAACACAGCCACTCAAAAAACTAAATGAAAATCTGTAACAGGGAAAATCTGGATCAGCTGGAACTTCAGCCCTGGCCAGTGGTTAACGTGCATCTGACCTTAATAATCTGTTCTGTACTAGTACTTTATTACCCAAATTTTAATAAAATCATGTCATGTCTGACCCAATAGACAGTTTATTTTAAATGAAATAGATATCATTGACTTCAAACATTCCCAAAGGAATTCCTAAATTGTTAATTTTAAGATGTATAAAACATCTGTAAACTCACAGCATAATAAAGAAATCCCAACAAAATATAATTTCAAAGCCTTCTTCCTCCAGTTAGGGACCTAATATGTACAGTTCTTTGTTAAACATATTTTATAGACAGCTCTGTAACCAGTCTGTGTTTAGTGGTTCAAAATGTTCCACGGAGCAGAGATGCTAAAAGGCAGATATTCAACTTTGCTAGGAGACCAGACCCTGACCAGAACAGTTCTTTGAGCTGAACTCAGCAATAACATTCCTATTTGCTGAGATTCTGTACATGCCATTTACATTCCCTGTCCCATCATATGGTTTCAATTTTCTTGTCATCTCTATTACATGTTATAGTAACCTCCACATTAAAAAATGACTACAGCAGCAATGCTGCCAGTTTCACTTAATCCCTGACTACGATTGTGTAATGGAAAAAAAAAATTAATAATCAATTTTATGCTTTCCAGTTTAATCATAGGAAATGGTTTCTTGCAAGATCATGCAACATTTATTCAAGTTTCACCTTATTTCATTATTGTCCCTGACACTTAAGTGATGCATAACAAAAAATATGCAGGAATGGAACGCAGAGTAAAATAAAGAGAGATGGGAAATCTCCCAGGAACCCATGAGAGCAAGAGGAGAAGAAAAGGGTTCAACTACTGCAAAAGAGGATCCAGTTGCTCTGGGCATTCGGGGGCCTTGCAGATCTCGCTGTGCAGAAGAGTGAAGGGTGAGGAGGGCTGGCTCCAGCCAGACCCCAAACACCTCCCCCTGAAGAACCATGTCAGGCCAAGGGACACCATTTAACAACCCCACAGCCCTGGCTCTGCACAACAGCTGAAACCAGCGGTTCTCAGACTCCTTGGAAAAGGAGCCTGATTTTTTACGTGGCCTAGCAGAGACTCAATACCTCTGGAGCAAATATCCATCTGGAGCTGTCTGGCACTGGGGTTCTGAGGGCATCTCTGAGCAGGCTGCATACAAGAGATGAGACTCCCCTTGACCGGGGTTTCTCCTACAGATGTGCCAACCAGAAAGGTTCTTCTCTTTGAGCTCAGGAATGCTCCGACACATTAGGGAACGAGCCACAGCTTTTCTGCTTACTTGGAGAGTGCTGGCTCATTCCTTCTCTTTTTCTTTCCTTACTCTAAAAGGCTGGAGTCATGTTCCACACTCCCCTTGAATTAAAGGATCATTTGGAAGGATGTCTATTACCCAGACCAACAGACAGACTCAGTAGGGCCAGTGTGATCTTGCACCTGAACTGACAGGCAGCTGACATTATTGCTCTTCATTTCTTAAAATCACCAGAAGGAAGGGCATCACACAAGATTGACATAATTACTCTCATAATCTGGTTCCCCTGCAGCAGTTATCTGTCACCCTAAGTGCATTTTACACAACCCACTGCAGAAATTATTTCACCCATGCATTATAGATTTTTATTACCTTAAATTGCTTTTTATTGATATCATATGTGATTAAATGATGGAGAATGAACAATGCAGTGATGCAGCCAATCACTGTGACTTTCACTCTATGGTTTCACAATTGTTTCCAAGAAGCAGAAGTACAAGCTTCAGGCCATGTGCTTTATACGAAGTCGTGGAGAACAGCTTCAAATTTTCCACTTCTTACTATTTATGGCAGATTTCCATCATTTGTTTTTGGTGCACAGGCTCTCCACAATACCTATCAACACTGTAATTCAGTAATTTTTCATGCTAATTATATAAGCAGGGACTTAGTTTAGATTTTTTCGATAAATTAATTTTCAGTGGGCAGACCAATTCTGGCAAACTGTCTAATGTACAGTGCATTAAGTTTATTTTCTTTTCCATCTGCAAGCCTTACATTTTAAAAGGCCAGTATCCAAATAATTCTAGATGGTTAGGAAGGGGAAGAAGTAGATCCTCAGGTGAGAAAGAATGGCTGTCATGCCATGAAAGACACAAATTTGCATCTATTTAAGAGGTCACCTGTTGACAGGTTGGCATCTCTGGCTTTTGGGCTGCCAGTGTTAAGCCCCAGCCAGGTCAGTGAGTTACACAGAAGATGGCCCAGGGCTCTGTGCTGTTAAAAGCCTATTTCAGTAATCGTACTAAAACTGTTCTTTGGGTTTTTACTGCTGAATTTATTAATTTAATTTCTTTAATGCTCTTTTTTTCTGATTTGCATGGTAAAAATTGATTAACTCCAAGCACTAGTAAAACTGTTATGCTTTGATTTTAAAAAACAAAAGGATAAAATTATCACCATCACTCAAAAAACTTAGCTTGCTGTTATTACTTTTATCTTCTAAAGCAGCGCTTGTTCCATTCATGCAAGCTGAGAATTAAAAAAACCAGAAATGGATAAAAATCTCATCTTCACAACTGAAACTCCAGAACCCAGGCTATGGAAATGTTAACACTGCTGTCATCCACTTATCCAGCAGACAGAGATACACATGGATGGCCTAGGCAGTTTAGATGCTGGTTTTGGACAGCCCAGCACAGCTCCACTGATGTGGCTTGTTCCAGATTAACACTGCTGTTACAGAGGACAACGTGTCAGCCACAAACAGGCACTGTGACTTTATGGGCAGTTTGCTCTGACATCTACTCGTGTATCTCGAGTAGGATTGCAAAAACATCCTTTCCTCCCCACTTAGAATGTACAGAAAGCCAATTCAGGAGCTACACAAGGTAAAGTGACAGAAAAACTCAGGAGATCTGGGAGCAGGGATACTCCTGCCTAGGCCAGTGGCAGTAACTCAGCTGTAGGTGTCTCAGATGGGGCACAGCTGAAGAACAGGAGCCAAGATGGACACAACAAACCTAAAAAACTCCTTCAGCTCTTTCTCTGTTATGTGACAAATCAAGGAGATTCCAAAGGATCTTATCACTCCTCTCCAGTCCAGTGGAATCAGGGACTGACTTGGTGTCAGGGCAATGAATCTCTCCTTTTCACTCCTTCTTCCTTCCCACTTCTGCCCCTTGGTAAGTTCATGTCCTCACAGACCTGAGCAGTTACATTTTAAGTACTTCAGACTCAACTGTGGAAATCCGTTTCCTCAGACTTTGTCGAGGAAAAGCTTTCACCATTTTCACTGAAAGATTCTGGAAATATGAACACCTTGTTGTTAAACATTGATACCAAGTCTGGCCTTTCTTGGAGAGGCCCACCATGTGATGCCATGAAGTCACCTGTGCGACTGCCATTGATGGCAGTGCCTGGAGAGCACACAGAGAAGGGGACAGAGCTGTGGCTTTGGCTTAAACACTACGGTGCAAAGAACCAATAGCACAGATTATGAGGCAGAGGGTTTGTTTCAAAGCAACTGCAGCCTAGGCTTACCTTCTTTTATTGTTCAGGCTGGTGTGAGCCATCATGAATGTCTGGGTTTCAGTCACTTCCTTCACTGGCACAATATTGGCTGATGACAGGTTCCCTTCTTGCTGTTTGGGCTGTCCACACACTTTATCCACCTGTAAGAAAGGGAGGGAAAGGAAAAGGGGGAGTGAATGGAGAAATGGATTTACAACCCCACAAAGTCTGCCTGCTCCTTGCAGTTGGTGTTCAGTGCACGAGACATTGTTTGGGTGAGAGAAAGAAAGGATAGAAAGGATTCTTCCTTCAAGGAGCTGGAAACAACTGCCTTGCAAAAGAGGGACCAAATTACAAGGTAGGGCAAAGAACACCAGAAAGTCAGCAGTCATGGAATCGTCAGTGGGTACTTGGACTACAGCACACCTGGAAACAGGCTGAAGCAGTGACTGATGAAGTACTGGCAAACCAAACTTTTATTTAGAAACATTCCTGGAGTTTAAAGGTACATGGATTTTGGTGGAACATCTGCCCCATGTATAAAGAGCGGAGTCTATCTGGAGTTTGAAGGGCCTTGTAATCAGAAGATAACCAACTCTTCCAGCCTTTAACCAGGCCATGGAACATCACTGAGTCCTCACTGCCCTTCCTGAAGCCTCTCATCAGGGATTTAGTATCAGTCCAGGAGAAAGCAAGTTTGTGTTTATCCTTTATGCACTGTGGATCTGACACTGCTCGTGTATCCTGACACGTTTATTTGCTGTAACAGCTTTAAGTGACAACAGTAGGACAAGTCTCTTCCCTTTGTAATCCACACATGAATAACCTGTAATGTTTTACCTACACTTAAATCCCTGAGCAAACACAAAGGGACCACAAAGAAAATCCTACTCTGGCCATGGTACCACCAGTGACCTGGATCACACAGAATCCATCATTCCACACTGCACTGGATTTGGTATCCCTCCTTCCATCTTCCACAGTAACCAGGGTGAGATGGATTCTTACTGCTCTGTGAACTTTCCTGCATCTTTAGAATCCTTACAAGTCTGCTGTGTATTTCAGCCCACAGATGACTTCAGATAACTATCTCTGTCCCTCTGCACCACTATGATGCAGACGTCAGCACAAGCACAGGACAATTTTCTCTGCCTTAGCCCATTTCCTCTGGGAAAACCACTGCTATGTGAAGCTAAGACATCCTCCTCTGAAAAAACAGCAAACTGAATGTGGAAAATTGGAAGCTCTATAGGCATGACAGTTACTGTCAGCTTTAGTTATATGAGTTACAGCCCAGTCCAGTATAATATGCTCTGAAGAACCTAAAACTGCAGCAATTGAATGGGAACATACTGGATTAATCCTGACACATCTCCAGCAGCCAGGGTGGGAGCCAGCTGCCTCACTCAACACCACGTGCTGTGTATATTGTTCTGCTCTCACCAGGGACTAGCACAGCACTGTTTTAAAATACAACTTTGTGAAATAAAATAGTCTATTTCAGTCCTTTCTAAACGTCTGAAAAGAAAAAAACCCACTCTATGCAAATAAAAATATCAAACAAAAAAGCCTTTTGAACCCTCTAGAGCTGGGCAGAGGGTGTAACACAGCTGGACCACATTCCTGCACAGGATGCTTTCTCCCCTCCACCCCAGGCTTCCCAGGTCTCCTGCAGCACACAGACCCGAATTCCCAGCACAGGTCTCTGCAAAATCCATCTTAGATTACATCATGTCACTAAAGTTCAGGTCTTCAAATTAAATACACCTCAAATCTTGTCACTATGCATTTGAGACCGTTTTTACCAACTAACATCAGAGAGGTTTGCAAAAGAAATGTTGTTCTCATAAACATAAGTGATGAAGAACTCCCAAGGTTTTTGCTTTTCCTGAAAGAAGATTCAAAGATATTTAAGCCATCATTTTTGTTGTGAATCAACAGTTTAAGCATCCAACTGAAAACACCAACTTTGTTTTGATTCGAATTTTTGATACTATACAAATGACTCCTTAGATTGCCCAGGTTTCAGTATTTTCTATGCCAAACCTATCCTTTAGGGCTTTCTTTTTGAGCAGTAATAACAGTTTCCTGCATATCAAACAAAACCACATTATTTGAAGGAAAAATTTTCTCAGTGGGAAATTTTAACCAGTTCTACTCCATTAAGAATAAAGTAATTTGTTACATAAAAGGGCAATCACACCTTTTTTGTCACACAGGCCTTTCAGTGCCTTTCTCCTCTGTCCCCCAGCTGGTCCCAGGCCAGGCAGGCCCAGCAGCTCCAGGCTGGCCACTCATCACCTCTTTTATTCACACCCCTTCCTACAGGACATTCCCTCAAATTTAGCATGGATCACCAGCTTCTCTTCATTCCCAGCCTCTCTGGGGCATGCAAGGATGGAGGATTTCAGCCCACCACTGCTCCTGCAGCACATGCAGGTGGCTCGAAAATTTAATGCCACAAATGTGGGTGTACCCTACACCTTTGGATGCAAAGAATAAACGAACTCCCTCCCAGCAGATTGTCTCCCATGACTCTTGAGTTATCCCTGTTTGGCATATTCGTTTCAGATTTTGAATGAGTTACGCAGAAACCTGACTTTTAAACTTTTTTTCATGTGGACTACTTTTCACATCTCTCTGACGTGTATTTTTCTGCAAAATAAAACATCAGAAAAGCCTGAATTTTACTAGCTAATTCTGCAGTCACAAAGCTGAAGGCACAAATGAGAACACTCATGTATGAAAAAACCACCTAAACTTCCAGATGGGACATTTATGAAAAATAAGATAATGTTGTGTAAATTGAAAAGCAGGAGGCATGCCATAAAAAACCCAAAATGGTGTTTTCTGGAACTGCAGCACCTGGAATCTACAAGTTCCCTGCGTATTAACAACAGTGAGGGACACAGAGTTTCCCTCCCATCCAAAGGGCACCAAACAACTGCCCTGTCAGTTTAACCCAGAGATTGTGAATCAATCCTCACCACCCACAGGAAAAACAGTGCACCTGGAAATGGTGACTGGAATTTTAAAGCTCTCATCCTAATTTCAAGGTCTAGCACTCGGAATAATCAGGAATCAACATAAACAATGACGGAGCCCATTTTTTTGATTTTTAAACTTAAAGTAAGTCTGCCAATCTTAAATTACAAACTGAGAGAAAATCATCCCTCGTTAATGGTAAGACCTTAAGGTCATTCTGCTTGTCCCTGCCATGATATTTATGCAAGTCTGTCTTCTAACAGTGAACATCTACAGCTGAAAACTGGTATTCCTCATCTCATTATCTTCTGAATTATATCAATCCTGTTTCACAATTCTAACATTTTTATTGGTATTTTAAAGCTTTTTTCTTATACACCAATGATTCCTCTTAAATATCTGTTTTTCTAGCCATAGCTGCATTTTTTTTTGCTGTGAACTTTTCTTGGTAATGAAATACAGAATCATATTTATACACATTTTTTGACCTCTTACTATTTGTTATTTAAAAGAATGACTATTTACAATTATTACAGAGGCTTAACAAAATAAATGGAAAAATTCTCATCCAGAATCTTTTTGAACTCTTACAGCTTGAGTAACCTTAAACATTGAGGTCATATTTAATATATTTGATATAATCAAACATGGGAAAAATGTCATGCCCTTCTGGATACCACGAGAATCTTATCTCTCTAAAGCAGGAGACCTTTTCACTAGTTCAGAACAGTAATTTTCTTTGATTTTGTAATAGGAAGATTAGTGTTTGAAAATACAAGATTTTTCCAGCGATTGGGCTTTGAGTTATTATTAAAACGCGGACACATTTGCCTGCAGGTTTCCGTCCCCCAAACTGTCCCCAACCCAACCCAGCTCTGTAAAACACCTCTGACAAATTCCATCCCCCAGCCCCAATCCCAGCACTGCTGTGCCCCACAAGTGCCACAAATTCAAAGCAGAACTGGAGTTTGCTCCCGTTCAGGTTCCAGCTGCCAAGTTTGAAGTGAAGTGAGGGAAGCAAGAAACACTGAATTACAGGGAAATCAGGTTTGAGTTTTCAGACTTGCATGTTCACCAGGGGGTCTCACTTCCTCAGGGTCAGACACATCCTTGTACCACTTGATTACCCACAGTAAAAGAAACCAACTGCTATCATTGGTCATTTTATGCTGTCCAAGCATCAACCAGAGTTTATTATGGAAGCACAGAATCCTCTCCTTGGGGTGGCTGTCACCTGCTACTACAGTAGTGCTGTAAAATGTTAATTTCCAGTGCTCAAAAGCTGATAAGGAGCCCATATGATAGAATGCAAGTCAGGGCTCATGGCTCATTGCCACTGCCTTTATCTTACTGAACAAAATCAGACAAGAGAGAAAATAACCTCTGATTTTGCCTTCTTTTAAATATTCTCTCCATTATGGAATAAGTTTTCTATTACAAGCATTTTGCTGGCAGCAGAGTTCAGCAATACATAAACAAACAAAGGGATTATGAGTTCATTTTCTTACAGGAATATGTTGGATTTCATTTGGGATGGGAGCGTTCTCTTCTCTCTTCTATATACTGAATATCTCAATTTAAATTAATTTTCTACAAATCTTCTGAAATCTGGCAGTTAGAGAAGTTGACCCTTACTAGACGGTAGAGATTCCTCCAAGGAGAATGGCATTATGAATTCCTCAGGGGCAGAAAAACCTTCTGTCAGACTTCACACTTGGACATCAAAGAATTCAGCCATAGAATTTAAATCCATAAAAAATAAGGTTCTGTGTGTTCTGTCTATGGCAGAAGAGATCCTTTCAGGTACAAACACAGGGCACAGGGAGAGGTCAAATTCTGCAGCAGTTATTCAAATGAATCAAATTCTACAAATTATCCCAGATAGAGGTACAAATGATGAGAATTTGGAGCCTTATTCTATAACACCACTAAGAAGGAGTGGTGAGTAACCTGTCCTGGGCATGCCACAAAGCTGCATCTGAAAGCACACACACAGAGCCCTCGTTCATAGGGAGAGCAGTCAAGAATTCCTGGAAAAACGTAAAATAAAGAAACACCTTACATGACATCAGGCATTTCAAGAATTCTACACAGTTTGTATCTAACAAACTTTTACCGTAAATTACATTGTTGTCATTTTCTGCTCTCACTGGCTTTCAAAATTGCATATACTGGTCAAGTCTATCACACTATCCACAGTGCATCTCCACATCTACAATCTTTCAAGCACACATAAGTCAGTAACTTTGTCTGGTTTTTTAGGATTTTTTCAAAACATTTTTGTTCTAACAGTATATATATTTACCCAGCTGAAAAGACAAGTAGTAATTATTTATAAAGCCAAAACAAAATATCAGCAGCACCTGAGAGGTCAAATGATATCTCCCCTCTCCTCCACAATCCCCCCTAGACTCAGGACTAATCTTCCCTGGCCTTTGTTACTTGTGACATTTGTCTTTAGATATTGACAACCTACAAAGGTTAAGCTCAATTTTATAATTAATTACAATAACCTAGTATGAAAAGAAAATTCCATTGGGAGTCAATCCAAGTGAGCCACTTTAAGAGCTCTCAGAAAAATTACGTGACTTTAAAGGTAACATAACAAAATCAATTAAAATATTTTATTCAAATTTCCCTTTAATCACTTTTCAAATTAATTACAGTATATCAAAATGGTATTGCCTGTTAGTTTACTATTTATACCCATTCTTAAGGGAAAGCAATTATCCAAATATTCCTGGAATTTCTTTTATCATTGCAAGCTTAAAATGTAACAAAGAAAAACCATTTACAGTTTGTTCTTCAAAGGTTCAATAACCAAGTACAAAAAGTAGCAGAGAGAAATTGTACAAATACACACACACATATATATATTTTATATATAAAATAAGGAAATCCTTTCAGGGCTCATTTCTTGGCCCCCTGCAAGCCACAGCAGCCCAGTGTCAGTCTGAGGGTCCAGCTGGGCTACCCAGGCTCACTGTGAGCTGGCCCAGCAGAGAGAGCTGCAGGGCAGGGCTGACAGGCAGGAGGGATCATACCCATGGCTCAGGCAGGTCACCAGTTGGCAATTCCAAAAATTAACATTTTTCCTCAGGCTCAGGTACCTCCCTACACATCTTTAGCCAAAAACGAGTGTGTCACCCTTCTAGTCCCTATGGATAAGCCATGTTTTTCTCCAAATAATTTTAGCCGTGTTGAGGCATACCTGACTTGCTGATGACGTCCAAGAGCTCCCTAAGACAAGATCTCTTTCCAGTACCTTTTCACTAACTGCAGCCAGTTTGATCACCACCCCAGCACAGCCAGTCCCCTTTGTTTCAGCTGCCCAGCAGCAGAACTCACAGGATGGCCCAGTGACATAAGGAATCAACATGAAGGGGAGGTTACTGAGAGAGGGAGGTTTCTCCCTATAAACAGCATCTCCTTTTGGTATAGCCAAAGACAACTGGGTAGGACAGATCATTAGTCTGACCCACCTGGAGTCTCATGTTCCCCTATACATACTTACTGCAATCATAATTACACCAGAATTGCAGGAATGATGATTTCAAATAATTGGCTGAGTTGACTGCAGACACTCGTTTTTCATATTTGAACAAATAATAATTTGCAGTGAATTACTAGGAACCTGAGCCAGATTTGATCCATGGATAACTCAGTCACATATTTCTCTGAACATGCAGTTCAGCTTCATTTTCAGATTAACACACTTTCTTAGGTGGCCATCACCACTCAGGTATTCCAGCACAAGCCCAGACATACAAAACAAACACCCTAATAAGCCTCTTGGTACAACAGACAGCCTTCAGTGAAGTGTTTTGTCTCTGGGCTTTATATAATGCAAGCAGAATTACTTCTTAGCAGTTTTCATGTGGCTGGCATTATACAGGATATCCAAAAGAAGGCAATAAACAGCAACACAGAGCAAAATCTATTTTTGCTCACTCCATGACTTACAGTGATTTGGTGTCTGCAAAACAGTACATTACTCAGATATTTAATTACGCAAATAGGCTACATAACTTTGTACTAGAGGCTCTCAGACAATCTGAAATGCCTCTCAAAACCAGTGTGCATTCTGCATGGGTCCCTCTTCCTCTGCAGGGTGCTTGGAAGTTGCAAGAGCTGGGACAAGCCCCAGAGTGGTGAAGGGACAAGCAGAATGTCCACACAGAAGAGAAGCATCCTCAGGCTCACAGGTCTGACAGCTCCTGGTCAAAATCTCCCCTTTCTCTGCAGGTAGAGACATCCTAAGAACCAACTTTCAGGAAAATAAATGGGGGAAACATGCCCTAAGTAAAAGAGTTTACTCCAAATCTCTTGAGATAAACTGCTTCTGTTACTTGAAACTGACATTTGAGTATGTTCAGGGGATAATTAAATATGTTACACATATAACAAATATATGTTATTACATATATACATAAAACAGGGGAGGGCATCCCTCTTAGGGATGGCTGATGGTGCAAACAGAAACAAGATTTTAACATAAATGAGGTTATGCCTATCCTACATTTTTATAAGAGCACTTATAAATCAACCCTGAAAACATTTGCCAAAGATAGCCATCAACAGCAGAAAAAGATCAATTTTCAGCAAAAGTTTTAAATCCTTCTATGATTATCTTTTTCTGTTCATCATTACTGCAAGCTTTCACTGGATAGGCAAAATGCCTGAGCTTTCTCCTCCAAATAACATCATGAAAGTTAACTAACAAAAATATGTAGGAAGCCAGAAGGTCATTTTGTACTTTCACATTGTCCTATTAGATGAAATAATGCTGTAAGTTTATGCAATCATTAAATAAACATGTCAATAATAATGTCAAGACCTGCAGAGAAAGAATGACCTTCCATTTTGCATTTAACAAACACAACAATTAGAAAAGACTGATAAACACATTCAATTCTTCTTTTTTCATGAGATAAATCATTTCAATTATGATTTGGTGACAGTTGCTGTCAAAATAAACATATTCTCTCGTGCCTTTTTTTCTGAACACAAATAAGTAACTTTAGATGACTCTGAAGAATTGAGTAACTATCCAAGACCCGTAGCAATAGCAGGCAGCACAATTATCAAGGCAGCTACAGCCACTCTTTTAAAAAAATATTTAGAAGAAATTTTTCACACTGAGACAAGTACATTACATTTATCAGCAAATTCTCAGACTTCTCTCCTGTCTCCCAGGGAAATCCCTCCCTATGCAGTAGAGATGTTTTGCTTATAGTGGGTACCAAAGCAGCCACTTTTTTTGCTCCTTTACCTTAGGACCTCAGGTAGGTTCACCAGCAAAGAGGACTGGGACCCTGCACGAGTAAAAACCTGTAGCCTCCCCAGGGGCCTGAATTACCACATCTCCTGGGCCTCACCTGCATCACCAGGCTTTTGATTTCTGAGCATGTGTGGCAGCAGACTCACCTTGTACACATGGGGAAAGGATGGATGCTTTGAGCATTCACTACACTGATTAATTAAAATGGGCATCTATTGGGACTATTAAACCAGTCATGTCATTTCACTGGCTGAGCACTTCTGCAGCTGAAACCTATGAGGATACTGATGCCTTAGGTTTTAACTTCTATATTTTTCAAATCCTGGACTGCTTAGTATGTAACTCTAAAACTTCAAATAGCCTGTTAGCTACTCTTCTCTCATGCTGGTTAAACATAACAAACCCTCTCTAGGTTTGCACTTCAAGGACACCTTGTTATCCCAGGCTCCAAAATATGTAAATTAAAGCCTCTGAACAGGGGGCAAACTTGGGATAATGACATCACTAACTGAAATTATAATTGGAGAATTAACCCTCATATGCAAATGGACCAAACTTTAAAAAGTGTGAAAAAACTGTGACCCAACATCTATCTTGGGTGGAGCCCCTTGGAGGCTTTTGACTGCCCAAGGTGTACCTTTGAAGGCCCTTCAAATAAATACCTGCTTTAATTCTCTTAATCTTGTCTAGCCTCTGTTTTCAGGTAGTCACTTCAAGGCATCAATACCAAATCTGCAAGTTTAAGTCCAAAGCTCAGATCAGACCTTTGAATACCAAGACAGAGACCTTTCTAGCAAGACAACAACTTATTTACTAGTAAGGGCATCTTGTTTTCAACTTAAGAGTCAAGAGCCAGTTGATAAATAAAGGAAACACAGTCCCAAGAAAACTCTGTCTGAGGCTGCCTGCTCTGCATAATTCATTCTGACTGTGCTCAGGTGCAGGAATGGTCCCATGATGGCAGATCTGTGTTAGAGCACAGCAACAGCCTGAAAACAAGGAATACAGACGCTCAGAACAGCATCCAAGACCACAACTCCTCATTTATGGTTGTCAGGCCTTTTAATTCTAAACTTTATTTCTGATCCATGATTTCTTAAAATCAACAGAAAGATCTACTTTAAACCATCATATACATTTTTTATATAGCCAAGGAGTTTTGCCATTATTCACAAGCCTAGGAATGATTTCCTCACTGATACCGCACTGAAATGTCTGAGATGCATTCATGCACCTCTCTGAACCATTTCTGATGAAGTTTTGCAGTAAGAGCAAACAAAAATAGCCTTTCTTTCAATTTGAGATTCCCCAGACTTTCTACACAATCTCAAAAAACCATGAAGGAAATCGGATAGGATGTTTTCGAGCTCAAGGGTTGTGAAAACTTCACATTTTTGCTTTTAAAAACACATCATAATCCAAAATAAGTCTCCTTTTACAATGTTAATTCTTACTTAAAGAGAGACAAATTCAAGAAGGGACACGGAGTGTAGTCAACAGTGAGTTACAGTCACTCCAGTAACTGTAATTGCATTCATTTCCCAAAAACCTTTTGTCAGTAGCTGACTGGAAAAGAGTTACCAGCTCTGACTACAGGCAGAATTAACTTCAGCAATGTTGTCAAGAACCAATCATGTTTTATCAACTATGCAGTAAAGCAGCACATTAGGCATCATATCAGATCAAAAGCAGCATGGTGAACATGTGTGAAACTTCACAGCCCACTGAACACATGCAGAAAACTGACAGAAAATCTGGATTCTCAGCACAGAACCTGAATTTGCATGGAAAAGAAGACCCAAAAGGGCACTGGATTGGGGATCTGAAAATCTTAACTGAGCCAGCCCTACAGGTGAAGGCTAATGGTAGCCCAGAGTATTTTAGAAGTGATGATCTTCCCTTCTATTCAGCACTGGCAGGGCCACCCCTGGAACACTGTGTCCAGTTCTGAGCACTGCATGACCCTGTTTGAGCACTGGGGCTGGACTAGATGACATTCCAAAAGACACTTAAGAGCAGGAAATTTAAAATCTGGACATTCCTGCTGGACATGTGGATCCTTAATTGCAACACGAGAAATCTCAGAAAGGGACCCAAACCAAGCAAGCACCCAAAGCAGAAGACAACAAACGGTACATAAGCATCTACAAACCTCTACATTTTCTCCCATGTTTAAGTACTTTAATAAAGATTCATCTCACCCTTGTTGAGGCCAATAAAGGAAGATTAAGACTCAGTGCTTTTGTTTCCCACCTCTAGAAGGCACACAGGGCTTCCCTTCCTTACAGCACACTGACTGCTTAAGCCACTGCACCACGATAAAATACCAGATAAAAACTGGAGGCAAGAGAACTCCCAAGGCCAATGCGAATTCAGTGTAGTCAAATGGCTACTATTCAACACCTGTTCTAAGCCCTTCCAAAGAGAAGAAAAATATATTTGAATTTTAGAAAGGAAAATAATTTAGTTCAATTCTGACACTTCATGAGCAACAATTTTAAAAAATTGAACAAAACACTATTTAAAGGCACAGTGAAAGTTCCCTGCCAGGACTTGCCTGCCTAGCAAACACCATAGTGCAGCATTCCCAGGACAATTACATGCTCCATGAGACCAGTATGCTTCTGGGAAGCAGTCTGTTCACTTCCAGTATTGAGTGGCATTTATCAACACTGCACCCTTCCCATCTTACAGCCACCTCAAGGCAGGCAATAACTTTGTATTTTTATCCCCATTTCTCAGACAAGGAGGCTAAAGCAGCGAGATTAACAAAACTGAGAAAAAAACACGTAGGCAGGCTTGGAACTGACCAACTCCTGACAACCAATTTACTTCTTTGACAATTAAATCACATTCTGAGTTCCAAACCTTTGGCAAACTGCCTGCATGTTTAGATACTTGCCTGTCTCTAACTCGTGGATTTGGGCTACAGATCTCAAGAGCATGGTCTCACAAACATCCGACTGGGTCCACGGCTGCCCTGCAGACCCCAGTGTGCAGACAATCCAGGCATGATGCATCCAGTTAATGTCCAAGACCACCCAGCAGCCCAGCATAGCAACAGGAGTTGGCAGTCACCACTGCAACCCAACTTATTGTTTAAGGCTGTAATTAAACTGCTCTGAATATGCAAACTTGTTTCATTCACTGTTTTACTTGCCCAAAATAGGAACTGGAAGCAGTTGATTTCAGCTACATGGTCTGTGCTCATGTGCTGTTCAAAACATGCACCGAATTTTTTATTAATAACACCTATTTCTTTACTTCCTTCAGTGCAGCGGAAAGGAGTTTAATTTCCCTTTTTCTCCAGCCAGAAGAAAGACCTACTGTCTAAATTGAAGCTAAATTAAGCCACTGGTCCTTTCAGTACATGTGCCAAGAGACACTGCCCTCAAAAAGCTGGCCCACAACAATGTAAAAGGAAAAGGAAAAAGTAATTTAGTGTTTAGGTGCTTAGTTTGAAGCCCATCCCTCTGCAGCCGGTGAGCTGCACTCGCGGTCGGGTGGCAGCAGGTCCGGTCTGGGACACAGAGCTGCAGGTCACACACCCTGGGCTTCCCTGCTCTGCTCCCACTGCTGCACCCACCCTGCTCACACAGCTCTAACAGGAGGTGCAATTTCTTAAGGAACTTCCCTGTGAAATGACCATTTTGGAGAGCCCTAACCTTGCCCTTCTTCACAGCATCCTCAGCGGCGCATCCAACTAAATGGTCATTTGCAGATGCTTACGGCAAACCAGCAGAGCAGTTATTCCATCCTCATAGCCTGGTGCCCACAGCTCACCCTGCTTTCATCCTCTGACCTCCTCATTTAAGTAGGATGACTGTAAAAATTACTTAAAAGCATCCAGCAAGGTTTTGATCTTGCAGATCCTGGGCTTCATTCTCCCAAATGTAGCCAATATATCAGCCAAATGCTCAATTTTCAGCATCTACTGGGATGGAACTCAAAGTCTAGTTTAGGAGCAAGTTCTTGAAGCTAGAGCATTGTAGACCAGTGAGAAAAAAAGTCATCACCTGGTTGCAGAAAACAAATTAAATCTGGAGAATATACACATACCTAGGGTCAATTAATTACCACATCATCTACCATAGTTACAATTTCATTTTCAGTTCTAGACCTTTGCAAGGCAACGTGATTAGATATGGGCAAGACACTTACTAGTAAAATCTTGTACATTTGGGGCCCAGTTTGGCCCGGTTTTGTGCTAATTGGAACTGGTTATAAAAATATGCTGAAAGCATCTTGAGAGTCCTGTAAACACAACCACTTTCACTATTCAATATGCATACAGGATAAATGGAATAACAACTAGACTACAGCAAGCAGCTGAGTCAAACCCTTTGGCCACAGTTTATCAAACACCAGCAAACAGCAGGCTGCTATTTGTTTCCCTAAGCAAAAACTGTTAAAAATTGTTAATCCCACTTTTTTCTGAGTGGTAAGAACTGACATGACAAAACTCATCACCATAATGAGACAGAGGACTGAACAATGACGGAGAGAAAACTCTCTCCTGAATTCCAGATGTTTCAGTGTCTCCTGGAGCCTAAATCTCAGATGTCTTGGGTTGAGATTACTTAATATAAGAAATATAATTTGGGATGGGAGGGCAATGCTTTGTAGCACACATTTATATAACGTTGTCTGTCTGGTCACTGCCACTCTGAACTACCCTGCAGCACAGAACACTTGATGGGAAGCACAGTGGGGCTCGAGTGTCTGGTGGACTGGGAGAAGCACGTGCTGAGGACAGTGGTCCACAGGGTGCAACAATCTCCTAGGAAAAGAACTAGACACAAAGGGCTCCTCTCATTTATACTGTGGCCTTCCTGATGCTCTGGTCAGCTGCTGAAAAGATCCGTATACACAACTTTAGTACGACAAAACTTTTTAGAAAGGTAATAGCATGAATGGGAATCAAGACCAAAACCCCTTTCTTTTCATAACCATTAAAAAATAAAAAAATTAAAATCTCAGAAACCTAATAAAACACATGGGAGGTTAAAAAGTAAAACTGGCTTGTTACTAAAACAGGTCTTAATATAGAATGCCTGTAATAATGAAAAAGGGTAAATGAAAAGCATGCTGATTCCTGTTATTCTTTTGAGTGAGACCATGCCCTTGGGCAGTATACGAAACCCCAGAAATGCAAAATATGAAAGTAATAAACATACAATTGCTCAGAACTTGATAATGATCTCTGTGAAACAAAATCTGAGGATTTTTGGTAGGCTTTGATGATTCTGAACATGGAATTAAGCTGAATGTATTTTAAATTAAACCTAAAATAAAAACAGCTGCTGTAGAACATGCATGACCAAATTCCTCATCTGAACATGTGCTGCTTTTGGCTATTTTCTTTTAGATTTTAAAACTTCACTGGCATTCAGTATATTCAACTCCAGTATGAAGCAAAGTACAGTAGCTACTGCTGGCATTCAGTTAAGCCAATCTAATTTTATAGATGTTTGCCTGACAACTCAGAACCACTGCTATTTCCATTGGTGAAGGATTATACCACCAAATAAATTTATTCACTCTGGTAGCTGCAATTCTATGTGCAACAGGGTCTAAGAGAAATACAGGCATCATCAAGGTTCATGAAGTTCCCCCTACTGCTCTGATGGCAACCCTCAAAGCCAAATAATCATACGGAAAAAAAGACAGACTGCTAATTAATTTTCCTAAGAGTTAACCTGAAGAACAAAACAAGACAGATTCCCAAGTGGAATTTTCCTGTACAAAAAGAATTTGTTCCATTAAAAAAAAAAGTATTTTTTCTGCTTGAGAAACAGGGGAACAATACAGGAGAAAGCAACACAGGAGAAGAAATTACTTCTATTACTGATACATACGAAAAAGACTTATTCCAGCACAGCAAGCCAGAGGGCAAAATTAACAAGACGTATAGAATTCACTTCCACTTGTGATTGAATTACCAAACAAAAGATACCCATGTCACAGTGGAAATGTCCTAATCAAATAAACTTTGAAATACCATTTATTTGGAAATCGGAACCCCTATTCTCAAATCTACAAGATTCCGTGGAAATTCAAGAGGGATGCAAAACACAGAGCATTCTGCAGCACTGTGAATTGAATAAGCTTTTGTACTTGCCATGTTTTTGTTGATAAAACTATAAACCATGTATATGCATTGTTTCCTTTGTACTTGGTAGGATGACAGCAAAATTTTGAGCAATTGATTTCACAGTGGTCAAAAAGCAGTTGTCTGTCCCATATTCATTTACCTTTAAAACCTGGGTAAAAAAGCCATTCCTATGAAAACCTTTCTCACTTTGTTTTAATCTCCTTGTAGCATCTGCATGTCCCAGAAAACACTTTAGATTGAAAAGACAGGTATTTTCTTTAGCCTAAAATCTGAAGGCCCATAACACAACCATTGCCAAAATAAGGCAATATTAACTATATCTAAATACCAGAAGATAATTTTTAGAATCTATCCATAAATCTGAAATGCAATTAAATAGAGACAGAGAAAAAGATTTCTATGCATTCTGGGGAAAAAAATCAAAACCAAACCCCAACACAGTCCACATGCTGCACTCCTGAAAATACCTCCCAGCACAAAGATAAGCTTTCATTGTTTTTTGCAAGGACTAATTCTCAAGGGTTTCCTGTAACCAAGTTATGCATAAAGTTGTCCATGACAGCCATGGTACACAGAGGACAAGAGAAGAAATGGAGCTTTATTTGTTCATAATCCTCAGGAGTGAATACTGCAGCTCCAACAGCTGCCTGCCTCCTCAAAATCCCAGTGTCTTCATATAATTTGGCTGCAGAAGTTGGGACTGATACAGCTCCAGAATTTCAGACTACTCTTTTCTGACCCATTAAGCATTAATTTCACTCCTCGACCCTCCCTCGGACACCCTGACTTGCTGAAGGACCCACTGGCCTCTGACTGCCATGAGGCCCAGCTCTGCAAGTGTCACAAAGTCATGGAATGCTTTGGGTTGGAAGGCACCTTAAAGATCATCTCATTCCAACCCCCTGCCATGGGCAGGGACACCTTGCACTACTCCAGGTTGCTCCGAGCCCGTCCAACCTGGCCTTAACACTTCCAGGGATGGGGCAGCCACAGCTTCTCTGGGCAACCTGTGCCAGGGCCTTACCACCCTCACAGCCAAGAATTTCTTCCTAATACCTAATCTAAACCTACTTTCTTCCAGTATGAAGCCATTTCTCCTTGTCCTGTCACTATAGGCCCTTGGAAATAGTCCCTCTCCATCTTTCCTGTAGGCTCCTCTCAGGCACTGGAAGGCCACAATTAGGTCACCCTGAGCCCTTCTCTTTTCCAGGCTGAACAATCCCAATTCTCTCAGCCTTTCCTCAGAGGAGAGGTGCTCCATCCCTCTAATCAAATCTCAAACCATTATGCCCTGTGTTCCTGCCCCACTGTCCTTCCATAAGGAAACACAAAAAAGTGGGAACTGGAAGGCTGGAGTGATGGTTTTAGAAAGAACAGGGGCTTGCTAAGTAATATTTAGCAGCACCCAGGCTCTTATATGGTTGCTCCGTGATGGTGGTGAAAATATTCCCTCCCTGCAACTCACAACAAGATCCAGTTTTTCAGAAGTACAGCAGAGCATTGCTTTCACCACATAAAGCAAAATCTTCATGTAGCAAAGCACCAGAGCTCACTCCCAACAACGGCAGCAACACCTGACAGACACAAGCTCCCCTTCCAACCACATGGCGATCATACAGCTCACGTGAAATGTCACAGAAAATCCGACTTTCTTTGTCATTTTTCCATGTTTTTCCATAGTTTATTATGGATGTTTTACTCATACGTCAGTATCAGAATCTATTTACTAAATAAGACCTAAATAATGTCAAGGTTGTCAAGAATCTGACCTTGGAATCAAAATATTGCAAATTTTATTAAAGCAGTGACCAAGACAATTTCCAGTAAAAAAAAAGTGCAAGAGCACAATACCAACCACGTCAGCATGTTTTATTAGAAACGTGTTATGTTTTCCTTGACAAAAAAAGATGAAAAATTGCAGAAAATTAAAAATATTAGTTCTGATTTTTAAATACAAGAGGGGCTTGTTTTCTCTTAAAATATCTTCACATTCAAAAAAGTTCAGTTGCCTCAAGTAAAAGGACATAACATCTATTTCACCCAAGCAAATTTAGAAAAGTCACAGAAAAATCAAACTGATCAGTTACACATAAAAATATGTATATTTGATGCTACATCACCAAAATATCCCAGAAAACACATTCCCCATGGCTCCTACCACTGGAGTTCACCATACTTCACTCTTGATTCATTACCTGGAGCAGAATTGGGACCTAATTTAAGTTCAATAGTTGTAAATAACATTACATCAATTTCCAAATTTGTACTTAAATTCAATACATATACTTTGGGCATATCATCGTCACTGTCGCACTTAAGTCTTACTGCTTTCTTTAGATGATGTGTTTGAAACAGATCAAAATAATTTCATTTAACCAGATTTTTTACATCTCCACTTTTAGTAAACTCTATGAGTATGATCTTGCCCGTGTTCAGTATATTTAGAGAGCTTCTGTATTTACACTGGAGTAGTGAACAAGTTACTGCGACAACCTGTATTTGGATATTGCCAGTCCATAATTTTGAATGTGGATGGCACTGTAACTCAATGCTTTGTGTCAAAAGAATGCAAAGTGCACACTCATAACAAGCAAATGAGCTGAAATATAACAATGTGCTAGATACTATGGCTTAGAAGCTGAAGAGACTTTCAGGCACTGAAAAAGCACAGCGATAAAAAGGGAATATTTTGCTATGCAAATCTCAGTATTTTTTTCCTCCAAAGAGCATTAGGTCCTTAAGTAATTCACAATTAATAGGCCTGTTCTTGACAGAAAATGTGTATCTTATTAACGGAAGAAAAGTTTGTTACTTTTACTCAAAAAGATTTAAGAGTTTCCAAAAGCTGTAAGTGGCATAAGCACTTCTTCAGAGAGGTACTTCTCCTCAGAGGTATAATCTTACTCTTTTCAACAGGGGCCTGTTAAAAGAATTTATTTGTGAAAGGATAATCTTCTGCAGTTTGAACTTTCTCACCAAGCTCCCTGCTCATTGCTATGCGGTGTGGGAGGTAAGTCTGCTTGCAATGCCAGCCATGTCTATCGAATCAGAACTAACCTTTTGTTCCACTTATTTTCTCTGCAACTTTCTGCCATCAGTAGCCACCTCAAAAAAATATACTTTTGAAGCCCTGGTGCCTTTTAGGTAATTCATTTCCAAGCTGGTTCAAAATAGGAAAGTTTCATGGTTTTGTGGAAAGCCAATAAGGACTTTTCGCAGCACACAGGAATGTGTGGCCTTAACTTTGTCACCTCCACTTTGTGAATGCTCATCAATGCAAAAATAAAGGGAATTTCATCTCATACTCTAACAGCAACTTATACCAGGGTCCAAAAATTAAAGACCAGAAGACTGATTTCCATTACTCTTCAATACCAACAGAATAGCAAGATTCAGATAGCAAATCAGTTTCAGAAAGAAGAAAGATCATAGTAACAATCAGCACTAGTGATACATATAAACACGCTAAGGAGATCAAAGAAGATTGATGACTACAGTACTCACTTCACTTTACAGAAAAGAAATATTCTTAAGGAATAAGTACCTATAACTTACACCACATACACACACAAAATTAGCTTGCTCACTGAACATCATAAATGCATATAAAACCATAAAACACACATGCAAGTACACTGCAATGCAAAAACCCACCCATAGTCTCTGAAGGAAAAGCACACAAAACCAGAAAGCATATAAAATTAGAAAACCTTAGTAAGCAGACACTGGCCATGTATCAAGAATGCAGCTTTATCACAATCTTAAACCAAGAAAAAACACATGATAAAATTTTAAGTGTTTATGGTTTCTCTTTTCATTCGATGCTGTGTATTTTATTTTCAAATTATTAAAAAATCATCTTGGTAAAATCATGTACTGTAGGGGTAGCCCTGGCGAATCTGGTAAAGAAAAAAAATCTCTTTGTTTGCCAAGCCACAAAGCATCTACAGAGCCTAATTCATCATGAAAATGCCAGGATGCCTGACAGCTGAGTGACAGATCAGCCCTCTGCTCGCTCCCTCTCCCCTCGTAGAGGAGCCCCTTTGATTTGATGTGTCTGTTCCTCCTGGACAGCACAACTCATGTGCACAGTGGCTTGCAAGCAAGAGCTTAGCTCAGGAGAAAGGGGACAGACTGTGCACAAAAGCCCTCACAGGACAGCTGGGAATTTGCTGGGTGGTGGGAACTTCTTGTCGGGTGTAAGGGAGCGTTTCCACACATTTTCCTTCCTCTCCCCGGCAAGGGAGATCAGTGAGGTCTGCAGCTCTGCCCACCCCGTGCAAGGCACCCAGCTTTGGCAGCACGACCTGACTCCTGCCCAGGTGCCCATTCCCAGAACCCCAGGGCTGTCACCTGGGACCTGCCATCCCACCTGGGCACGGAGGAGCAGCCCTGGCTGGGGCACGACTGCGCGAGCAGCCCGAGTCCTGCTGCACATGTAGGGTCAGGGATTAGGGGTTCAGCCTTTCCAGCTGTCAGTCAATCTGCTGCTCACTTGAAAACGAAGCCTGTGCTTAAGTGCTTTATGGGACTGGGGCCAGAATGCTCAGTTTCTTGCAGAACTGAGCCCCGTGTTTTTATATCCATAATGTTAGCTCAATCCTTCTGCCAAGTAAACCTCTTTTCCCAGAGTTTTGTTTATTTTTCAGGCTTGAGCTCAGAGAGGGCTGGGGGTTAACCTCAAGTACAGTGGCCTGATTGCCATATATGTTGAAGGCACTTTATACTTTAAAGGTAGCTGTAAAGTATGCTCACTTTATTAGTCCCTATCTCTGCAAGGGACAAGCAAAGCAGCACAGGGATGAGTGAAATTTCCCATTCAATCTGTGAAAGAACAGACAGTATGTAGAGGAGAAAGTAAATTAAATAATGCCAAGTACAAGTAACACAGCATTGGATCGTTTATGCCTTCAGTATGTAATTTTTCTCTGTATATTTTAAAAATCTAAAACTCTAAGATGAAAGAAAAAGGGAAACAAGGGAGTTCTTGGAAAAAAACTTCAGAAGCAAACACTTGAGCAAAACCACTCAAATCACTCAAAAAGAGAGATTATTTTTCTAATCGTGACCAATGTGTTGGTGAGAAATGACCCTAAAACAACCCTAAATTTTTATACTCAAAGATAATCAGCTTCAAAAAACAAAGCAAGAGATAGTTTGGGTTCAGGAACTTTGTGGGAAAGTCATCTCTAGAACACCTTCCCACCTTTCCCAGCTGATAACAATGGCTGGGTGGGGCAAGGCTGAAGAGGGGACACAGTGACCACTGTGGCCATGTGGAGGATACCCACAAGGACAGGCAGGGAACAGAGCAGGACTGGGCTCTATCCCACACACCCTGCAAGGCCACACAGCTTTGCAGGCTATGAAATCCCAGACAAATTTCAAAATCTTGGTTTCCCTTCTGCTGTTTGAGCATGTGTACTTCCTTGGAGAAGTTCTCCTCAGAAATTTAAGAAATGTGGAAAAAAAAATAACAAAAATGGAAAAGAATTTACAGTCTTACGGCTTGGCTCAGTAACATTTAGATTCTCCAAAGCAAAAGTGGTCATGAGGTCTTTGGCAGCAAACCAGTGAGGCACAGACTTTCTTGTTCTATCCCTAACCTTTCATAAAGCATTTTACAAACAGACAATGTACACAAGGAAAACTGGAACCACTCAGACATTGCAATGACAAGCTAATATTTCAAGTCTCACTCACACATTAGTGCACAAAGTAATGATGGGACAAAGACAACTTCTTTGGAGTCTGATGTCAAAAAATCGTGTTTATTCTATAGAATACTGTAAAGAAGTGATGAAACATTTTCATGGGTTCATATGCACTGGGCAGGAACATGAAAAGACTTTTTAAAGTATATCATGTCTTATGACTTGAAAATCCTAGGTCTACATGTAGTCTCAAAATAGAATCATGGACTGATTACACATTTTCATAGTTAACTATAATTACAGATCATGATAAATGTCAGTTCAACTAATCATCATGAAGAATTAAGCTCGTATCAAAATTCAGAGTCTATCAATGGAGCAGCTCAAATCCTGCAAGAAGCTGACTTCATAATTCCATCAAGGATGAAGCCCCACCACTGAGGACATATCCTGGGCAAGCTTAGACAAGGAGAACTAGAAATTATATACACTTAATGATTAAAGCTTGCAGAGTAATGCATCACATACCTCACAAAAAACCCAACAAAACACTGAGTGCCTTTTTTGTAAAACACATAGAACCAATTAAAGGGAGAGACGCAAAAGAAACTGAACAAAAGCCCTGAAGATCTGCTGCTGTGTGGGTGTGCAAGGGTGTGTGCTGTCATTCACAGACTCCTGTCCCTCCCCAGCTCTCAGCAGCAGGGAAGGGCACACCTGAGAAGGTCAGGCTGACTGCTCTGGAGAACTCACACACAGATTAGTCCAGCCAAGCCTCCTCTAGCACAGGCAAAATATGAATAAAACCAGCTTGAAATGGTAGGATTAACCAAGCAGGACAGTCTAAGGGCAAGACAGACAATACTGATGTTGGTAAGTCCCCACCAGTGCTCCAAGTTGACAAAAAAGAAGGCAAATAACTGCAATACAACCACTGAAAAGACTTCTCCAGGTCAATCTGTGCACCACGAGAGCTGGCTGATGTGACACCCTTTCCCACAGGGTTTCAAGGTTTCCATAATTGCTTTTCTAGCTCTTTTCCATGTCTTTTGTCTCAATTTCTTACATTCCTTTCCCACTGCTTTGCCTCCATATTCTTCTCCATCTCTTTCTCCTGGGTTAGCCCTTTTTTCTCTTTCTTCTTTCCACCCAAACAAGATTCTCTCAAAACCATTACCTGTCTCATTCTAACTATGAATAGTGTAATTTTTCTCTGTTACCTCAAATCACTGTTTCAGTTCTTTGTATGTGCCTCTCTCCCCTTCTGCCAATGTCCAGCAGTTCAGAAACATAAATGACAAATTCCTGTCACAAATAAAGGCTTTCTAGGACATGATGTACAATTCCTGAGAATATGCCCTGTTTAACTCCTTCCTGCAATCTTTTGTTCCCTCAAAGATGTGTTCCTCGAGTCTGAGCTCTTTCTCCCCAGATTCCCATCTGTATCAGGTGCCAGTGCCCAGCGCTGGCTGGGGGTGGTGGGGGGGTCTCTGTGAGGGGAAGGGGCTGCCTTGTGCCAGACACAGCCAATTCCAGCTAATTCCAGCTGCCCCCAGGCCCAGGGCTGTTCTCTGTGGCTTGTTTGGAAATGTCTGTTGTCTCTTCTGCTGCTGGCAGAACTTTTGGTACATAAAAATGAGAAGGTAAAAATCCATCAAGCTCTGCATGTCCCTGCTCTAGTGCCTCACTCAGGTGTGACAGGCTGGGTTAGTACAAAGCACAAAGGGATTATTTCCTTTTGCCTCCACAGAAGGCAGCAGTGTCACTCTCACTCACCAGAAAAAAAGGGGGGAAAGCATGTAATTAAAATATAGAGAGCATATTAGGAATGAGAACCAAGGGTAAACTCCATACATCAAGTACAGCAGTGAGTCAAAACAAATTGTTTTACTGAGTGAACTTTTTAACAAAAAGTATTGACAAACAAAGAAAACAGGGGACAAAGCGTGGACATCTCCCTAAAAAGTGCCAGTGGACCTTTCAAACAAACATGTGCACATCTTTGAGTACTTCCACTGTGATACCATGTGAGCAAACAAGTGTCCTTCTGTAAGGGCACAGCCATGGACAGAAATGCCCCAGTCTCCTCCTCACTATCCAGACAGATGTCTGCCCCTCAGTCCTCTTCCTGTACATCCAGCTTCCTGCTGCCTCCTGCCAGCCCAACACACCAGGGCCCTGTGCTCATCTTTAAATTGCACTCCTGATCCCACTCCAGCTACAGACAACAAAGCACAGACTTGAATGCTCGAAACAGGCAGTCTAGAAATTACTATATTTTTCTCTCTTTCCCCTATCCTCCACTCCTAATTAATATTTCCAGTAGTAAATGCCTTCTAGGGAACTCTGCAACAACGAGGCCCACCTCTGGGAAAATGAGAATTCACATGTTGCCATGGCTCACAAGCTCATGAGCTACGGGTCTGCAATAAAAGCAACACAATTTCATTAGAGAGGATTAAAACTGTTTGATCTCCCAGAAAACGACCGCAGGGGATAGCGCAGAGCAGAGCAGGTTTGCAAAGAAACAGAGATTAGAGGCACCAATACACACTTCAGGTAAGGAGACAGAGGCTCTTACCATTGTAAAAAATAAGCTCTGGAAGTTGTGTTGGTGACTGCCAATAACTCAGGTGTAACACAGCTGGCAGAATGCTCAGTCCCTGTCCCAACTTGAAAAATCAGGTATTTTATAGTATTTCCAGTTAGTGACATATAAGCCAACACCTGCTGGATGTCACAGACAACAAAATTTGTATATCTTTCTTTCTATATAAATGGCAAATTTTGCTCTGAGCAGAGTCCCCTTAAGCTGGTCAGGGCAGACACTTGCTCTGCTTGGTCCCACGGCTGCAGAAAGCATTTGGCTGCTGCACACTATGGGTGCAGCCTTAAAAAGGCCACAGCTCTCTCTGGGCTTCAAGTATTTAAAAGAAAAGGCAGGTTTTCTCTGCTAAATGCAGGTAAAACAAGTTCTATAACTACCATTTACAGTTCCATTTTCCCTTACATAAACTGTGCCCACTTCTCTGGTTTATATAGTCAGAGGTGGACTAGAGAAAAACTCAGTGAAGGTTTTGTATACATGGACTAGAAGAATAAAAAATAAGTAAAGCTTCAGTACAATTAATAAAAGCCTAGAGAAGCACAATAAAATCACCAGGGCCTTTCACCTCATCTGCCAGAGAAGAAGGGCACACACCCCACGGGTCACCAGGCTCCTGTTTCCAAGCAGTGCCCTAGGTTTATTCACAGTATGACCATTTTAGCCCTGATCCAGTGCAGCACCATGTGCTGATGCTGCTGCTGCCCAGTGCCTTCCTAGGACAGCTAGGAAGCATTACAGCATTTCTAGTGTAAGACCAAATGCTGGTAATGGTGATTTTTTTCTCAACTTTTCCAATTAATGTTAACCTGACTGAATAATTACGGGGAAACAGGAGAGGAAAAGGAAAGTTTGTACTCAGCTGGATGAAATATGTCATTTTTCCCAGTGTACAAGACAGAGGTCCTCACAAGAGGCAGCCTCTTTTAGGGCAGAAGGTGACAAGAGAGCCAAATGGCTTTTCACTCAAATCTCATGGCCCATCTAATGTCAGCAGGTTGCAGCCTTGCGCTCAGACAAATGGGAAAACTGAACATTATCCCCAGGTTCCTGTAAGTCCCTCCAATGAAGCTGTAACATCTGAGGACCTCCTCATTCTCCATCCTCCTTTGGTATAATCCAAGGCTACTGTCACTGTGTCTGCCAGACATGACTACAGCTCAGGACTGAACTATGGCACACTGTGAGGCAGCCAGCACTTACAGTATGAAATATTTGACAGGTAAGAACACATTTTTATGTTCTTTCACACACTGAATCCACAGACTAAGCTACTTAGAAGAAAAAAAGAATCAAAGGAATTCAAAGTTAAGATTGAAGAATTAACACACATCTTCAGCTGGAGATTGAAAAGACACCGCCCCAAGCTGTTTGTAAAAGAACCTGCAGCACTAAGCTTGCCTGGCACTGCAGCACCTAAAAGGTGAGCAGGGACATGAAACAAAATACCTACAAGTTAACAGATTAGCCCTCAAATGCCTTGTTGATAAAAATAGGACCTGAAGTTATTGATAGAAAAAAACAGTGCTGAAAGTTACTTTATACTTCAGTTTTTATATTCAAAGAAATGCAACATTGTTCAAGGTACACTTTAGATGGCTGGTGTTTGTTTGGGGTTTTTGGTCATTTTTCCCCCAAAAACTAAAGTATGCTAAATCAATGAAAAGATTTCTTAACTATCTTAAAAATTAAATGAATCTGGGAACATTTATTGTTTAAATTGGCAAATACTCTACTGGCAACCAAATAGTTAAAGAAAAAATAAGGGGAAAAAAGCCTTAAAAGACTCAGGAGAATTAGCTGTTGCTAAAACAATTTTATGGTCCTTTCCACTTCAATGGAGGTAGTTTGTATGGCTGACTGGAATCTATGCAATGCTGTCAAACATCTAACACTCCCATAGCCAGACGCCTTACAATGAATAACAAGCAGCCTCGCTGCCAATATGCTCGAGCTGCATTTTTTACCAGGGACTGGACCCCAACCCGGCAACACTCCAATTTCATTGTTAGATGCCTTGTTAATTTATAAGACCAAAAATTAACCACAACAAACAGAAGTGCCAAAATTCTAAAGCAATTCAGCTACAAAATCCATCATATTTAACAAACCACAGTACAGAAAGTCAGGTTCGTAAAAAGAACCTGCACATCTAATTTCTCTTTTGTAGTTTAAATTGATTTCGTAATAGAAAATAACACTCAATTTCAGCAGACGACTTCCACAATCTGGGGAGGCTTACAATAAGTGCATAGAATAAAAAAGAAAGAAGTAGAAACAATGAATAAAGTGTACACAACTCTCATTGAAACACTAAGCACATCATCTGTCATCTTGAGTATCATCATTTCCATAAATATTATCCCAACTATTGATTGCCTTGCTCAGTGCTGTGCTTCAAGCAAAATCCTGGACTCTTACCATATTTACGTCCTTCATCTTTCAACTCTAATAATGGTGAAGCGCTGACACCAGACTCATATTCCAGGGAAGATAGAGAGTGCTCAGTGACAACCCTGGCTCTGTGAAATTACAACTGTGCTCTCTTGGCAGGTTTATGATTATGGCTCTGACAGGCCTTGTATTCTGGAGCTCATATCCTGCCTTGGGCACATCCTCCTCTTCTACAGCATCGAGCTAAAGTCAAACAGGACACACACATCACCAGGAAGGTATCCTTTAGCATTTTCAATTTCGGGGGGAAAACGAGCATCATTCTCACCATATTTAACACAGCTTATGACTCTGGGGTTTACTTTTAATTATACTTGCTGCTAGAGTTCCCAGGATCTAATTCTCTAGGAACCGTAAGGTGGTGCTGAAAAATTCCAGAGCCTCGGTTTGTAAAACAAAGCGAAGCAAAGCAGCTGTTTTGACAAAAAGTGGCCATACCATGTCGATACACAGCCCTGAGAAAAACTAAACTCAAGTCCATAGTAGAACTCATGAGCTCATTCTTACTAAATAAAAATAGCTGCTGCACTTTCAGAGCTGAGCTGATCATCCACACTAGAAAAGACACAGCTTTGAAGGTGCAAAGAAAAGCAGTGGGCTGTGTGTGTCAGTGTGTGCACAAGTGCTTGTGGATGCTTGTGTTAGTCTTGACATCACAGAGGGACAGGCTGAACAGCCCTGCAATGGCCAAGGACACTTGCTTCCTCAGCCATGCACTTTTAAGGATGTATTTAGAATTAACATCAATGGGGTATCACTGTTTTTAAGCCTAAAGAAAACAACAATGAAGTAATAAAATGTACCTTTCAGGAATCTATCGCCTCTGAATTATTTTACCTAAATACAGGTAGTGTGCATAACACAAAGTGAATGATTTTTTTTAAACTCACTTTTTACAACACTGTTCAGGCCTGTTGCTCTGAAAGCCAGCTACTATTTCTTGGCCTTATCATTAACCCACTGTCCTTACTCTCTTACATCTGGCCCTATAGCATACATTAGCATACGCGACACAGAAGAAACACCCAAATCATGCACAATTTCATCTGGTTTGAACCAGTATGCGTGCACATCTCCAGAAAACACTCACTTAACAGCACTTCTGGGACCTCACATACATACACAAATACCTGACACATTTTCCACAAACACTTTTGCAATAAGATTAGGCCAAACAAGTACATCTTGATTGTAAACAGGAAAAATAATGCTGCTGTGATCCCTCCCAAAGACAGAAGCCTTTGTCAAAAGGCAGTACCCCCAAGTCACCATCACTCCCAAAACATCACAGTAATTAATTAATTGTTAATTAATCACAATAATTAACCACAAATGGTTAATCACAGATAAAGCTGGTCTCAGATCAAAAGCAGGTAAAAAGCTACATGCATCACTTCCATTGGTATCAATGTTTAACATAAGCCTTTTAGGTTAAGTGTTTACACAAAATCCAAGATTTAGGGAATGAAAAGTAGAACTTGAATACTGCTCCACCAGGCAGAAAAGAGCTTTTTATCTTACTACAGACTAATAACTCATTAATAGTGTGGTTAAGCACTATCAGCAAGTCAGCAGCCAGTTGGGAGGCAAGATGGGCCTTGTGAAGGAATGCCTTTGGGGATGAAGAGACACATCCATGCAAATGAATCATCACTTCTGCAAAAGCAACTTAAGGCTGTGCAATTTATGTCAAATCAAATTCTTAGCTACATGTTTAGTCAAACAACATAACAGCTGGATAATACCCAGTAAATATTCTCAGAACTAACTCAAATGTAATTACGTGGTGTTTCTTTATTCCTGCTCCACTTGATAATAATTTAGATTTTTGGAAACGTGTATTTCAATTTAACCTGCTTCATTTTGACATACATACTTAATTTCAAGCAGTTCCACTGCTACAAATGAGGTGATCCTTACCACCAGGAAATCAGGCTACTCTGTGCTATCAGACACCTGCATGGAAGAGAACTGTCATTAACCAACAGGGGCCAGAAAGCTCCTTGTATCCCCTTAGAGAGCTGTTCAAGGCTACACGAGCTCTAATTCTCCAGAGGACTTCTGTTACAGATGGAAATAAGGCAAATGCATTAAACAATTTAGATGATTATTTCCAGAAATACTTCTACAGTACTCAAGTGTCAAAATGCTTTTAAATCAAGCAAATTGCACGTGGCAAGACTTACAAAGCTGACTACAAGAATTAGATGCTTACACTCCATGAAATTCAGTTGATTCCAGATATATAGCTCCACTGCTGCTTTTTAAAAATTCACCCATGACTGACCATAAGATGAGAGCAGTATCTTAATGAGTATAAAGCCCAAGAGAAATAAAGCAAAAATTTAATGCAGACTTATTTGTGCATGTTTCACAGCACTGTGAAAGCCATCCTCTTACCTTTCCCACAGAAATAGGTCATTATGAGGTGTGCCCTTGGGGCAATTCCCCTCGTTTCTACAGGGTCTCCTCCTGCCCCGAGATTCACAAAGGATTTGAACCTGATGTACATTCACATAACCTGGGTTCATGAGAACCAAATATACAAGGACTGCTAGAACTGCTGCTAAATCAGACAGGGCTGCTTGGAGATCTTTAACAGAAACCTCATCACAGCTGAGGGTTCCTCCAGTATCTGTTTTCAGAGGAGGTTTCCTGCTAAGTGCTTAGAAAAAGCAAAATGTCATTTAAAATAACACTTCTAGTGCAAATATTGCATGAACATTAACTTTCCTTGTCCATTTTTACAGTTGTTTTCTGCAATCTAACCACAAGGAATTGAATATACTGCTTTAACCTCTGCTAAGTACAGTTTTTATACTTATTGACAGCTGGTGTTGATCATTTGAATTGGAAAACTTGCAGGAAGGAAGCACCTGAGTTCAGCTCTGAGTGTTCTCCAAAGTCTCCAGGAGTGTTTTATGATACCATTCAATGTCATTAATCAAGTAGTTCATTACTGGCTGGCAGAAACTCTTTGTTGCTGTGAACTCACTCGGCACAAAGTTATTTTGTTCATAGTACTGCCGCTTCCTTTTCAAATTTGTAAGGTTACTGTGCATCAATCTCCCGCTGCTGCAAATTTGGCACTCTTTTCTCTAAGCTTTTCTTGCCCTAAAGGTGACTGTTTAAGAGATCTTGCGTCTTTTATTGTTCAGGATTTTTTTTTCTGCATTCCTAATAATTTAAGACACCAGAGTTATTTTCTGTAAGCCTTCCAGATACTGCTGAATTTTTACCAGGAAATTCGTAGTAAGATTGTTATATTTGTTTTCCCAAAGGTCCCTCCCCTGTAAGTTCTGGCTCAAGGCCACTGCAGTAACACAGGCATTCCAGGATACCCAAAGTATGTTCCTTCACAGGCAGATGCCCCCTTCTATCCTTAAACTGAATCTAGCAAATATCTATATAGCTTGCTTGTTCAGTGCAAAGGTACTATGTGCTGCTTCTCAGCAGTGATCATCTGTTTTGGTTAAATGCAACATTTAAACGCACTGATGGGAGGAGATTGATCAACCAGCCACCAAGAACAACCATCTATCTATATGTATTTTCTGTTGTTTTATTTTTTTAACTCCCCTAAGTTCTAATTTGCTGTTAATTCTATGTAATTTGACTCCCAGGTCCCAATGACATTCCTAATTGCAAAGGACCACAGCAGAAGTGGTTAGACAGGCATGGAAAGCCCAACTCCTTTGTCTGTATTTTCTTTGTGAGTGAGGACAAAGTCCCTGCTAGAAGCTTTCACCTTCTCATGCCTTTCTCACATTTCTTCTGAGCCACATGAACTTTTAAGAATCAACACTCAAATGATCTGCCAAAAATAGGCATCAGAGAGTCTCCTTCATTACAACCTGAAACCAGTCCCTCTAAATGGTATTTAGTGGATCTTTTCTCAATATTATCCATCTTTCTCCTTGATGTCTTCACAGCTTGTAGAAAGGTTGTCATTGATTTTGATCACCATCACTATTTCTGTGCTTCCTGATGCTCCTGCAATTTCATGCATCTTGCATTTTAAACATCCCCCCCTTCCTGTATTTCTCTCCTGCCTCTATCTGCTTCTCTTCCCAAAGTTTATTCTTCTATCACTTTTTTATTTCACTTTTATCACATTAATTGGTGAGCTTGTCTCCAAGAAATTAACTGCCTTGAGGCACATCTTTCTGCTTTCTCCTAATGCTTAATCTCTGATTGTATCTCGGTTTTATAATCCCTATCAAGCCTTTTATTAGCTTTTGCTTTTATTACTCTTAAAATCACAAAACACAGTATGTTGGACTTTGCTCTTGCCTAACAGTTATCCATTCTAAAAATATCATGTCTGTGGCTTTTTACATTCTCCTCTTTTAATGCTTTTTCAGCCATTATAACATTAACAACAAGATAAATACTTTATGCTTCTGAACTTCTTGCAGCAAGAGAACAGAGAGAAATACGTACCTTCCCACATTCCAAATATTCTGCTAACACACATCCCTTTGCATTTCCCACCATGTGGGCAGGCAGGCAAAGGGATTCTGTTCCAGAGACAGGAGAGGGGAATCTCTGTAACCATGAACGGGCAAAGCTAAAGGAAGTCTGTGCCTGAGCAGGGCAGCAACTCGTGAGTGCCCCCTGGTCCCGCAGGAAATCCATCCCACAGACCATGGGTGCCTGTCAGGAGCAGCAGTGCCACTGTGGGGGCAAGCTGGCCAAGCCTCACTGAAGGCCCAAACCGAAGCACTCAGATATGCCCTGGGTCTCAGTGGAGGTGCAGACCTCTGGTTGGTGGGACTGGTCAGATTCCAGCCATTTCTGACCCAAAAGAAACCTTCCTTACCTCTTACTCTGTTTCCAATACCCATCCCCACACACGACCTGCTGGAGATGGGCTGCAAGTCCCTGCTGGCCCTACACAAGCAATGGGAACACCTCACTGGGATTTGGTTCCAGGAGTGTGGGCAGTGTTTGTTACCCCACCTGCCGACAGACCTGCCTGAAGAGCTAGCAACCACCTGCATTTCAGAACTGCCTCTCCTCCTGCTCCTCTTTGCATTTGAGAGCAGTGTACTTTCACGTTGAATAATAAATAAAATTAACATCAGGAATGATGCATAAATACAGAGTTTGTACAGCAATACAGCAAGCTGAACACATGGAAAAGGAGACCAGCTTTAAAACACAAAGACAGAAAAAGAAAGAAACAAAGAGGAAAATGAGAAGGAAGGGTACACCAAGTTGGTGTGTGTAGCTGGCACCAACGAGGCAGTCAGGGCTCCTACCAGGAGGAAAGACAATTAGATTGAGCAGATGAAAGCAATGATGATGATTGCTGGTGCTGCAGACTGGGGCTGGCCTGCATTAGGTTAAGTAAGCTGGATGCAAGCCAGCATCATTGAACAAATGGCACGGCACATTCCCCAGCAATGTGAGGAGAGATTACCAATATCTTAAAGGTGACCTTTCACACTTGCTATCCCGGCAAATCAGGCAATTCTCCTGGCTGTAATGGACGAGATCAGCAGAGGCCACTCTCCTGAAGTTATGCACTCCTCATACAAATAGGATTTTTATTTTTAGATTTAATATCAATTGACTGCACCTCATTTGAGCAAAGTATCCTAAGTGCTTTATTGGTTTATTTCACCCCTTCCCCATTTTAAAGAAAACATAATCTGACTTTCCATTATTCATTATCATCCAGGCAGGCAACAAGAGAAAAAAAGAACCCTAATTTTTAGCCATGCTGTCTATTAAAAATGTAAAATGTTTCCTAAAAGGGCAGGCGCATTAATTAAGGCTGCCTCGGGATACATGAAGATTACTAGGAGTGCTCTGCTTTCCTGGATGAGTTTTCCATTATAATCGAATGAAACCAATTACTGCATTTGTAATGGAAACTGTACCTAAGTTGAACATTTCCACTTTTGCAGAAGCTGGAGAGTACACTGCATGAGCAAAAAAAAGGTCTCCAAACACTTAGGAAAGGAAAAGAGAAGGTATCTTTTCTGGGGAAAAAAAAAGAATCCCATATGTAAAACCAACAGTAAACGCACTGGGTACAAATCAAATGGCCCCAGTGTAATTGAGAATCACAGCCTGGATTCCCAGAAGCCATCTCCAGCCAGAAATCCTGAACCTGAGGATTGAACTCCTTTCTGCTTCTTCAGAGAAAAAAATACAGCTTAATTAGGCTCAATTTTCTAAATAATGGTTATCCTCTGTAACTAATCAGGAAAATTTTAAACCAGTGTCAGATGAATGCTTGTTCAAATGGTGACACATGCTCTGTCTTCCAAATATAATCTTACTCTGTGGACAACTGAAAGGATCGAGGGTAACACACACTGAGGCATAGTTTTATTTTCAAACAGAAAACATCCTTTGCCATCCTACTGAGCAGCCCCTAAAACAACACACAACCTTTTTCTCCACATGGAGATTCTGCCAGTGAGAGAAAGCAAAGATAACTTCAGGGAAAGAAGAATTAATGGGGTTTCAAACACAACAGCATTTTCTGAACTTATTCCAAATGGAAGAAGGAAAATGTTTAAAGGTATTGCTAGGGAACCAAGAAGGCCCCAAATAAAATTACTTGAATAATCTTTAAAGAGAATCCTTAGCCTGAAAGACACTTTAGAGAGAATTCTAATTCCAAATCACCTAAAAGCAATATACTCATTGAGTTCATCCATAATTATCCAATATTCACCTGGATCATGAATTTTACCCCTCAGTAAGCTAAGCAAGTGCCTGTTAATTATGAGGCTGATAAATGCAATGCAGAGTTATGTTTTAGCATTTTGTCTGTGTAATCAGCAATGAAGATCTACAATGATTTTAGAGGTATCTACAGTCAGACAAAACCAGTATACAGCAAAAGTGTACTTTGATTTCTGGTTCCCTTCTAGACTCATATAAAGACAACTTCTGAGTTAAAATAGGGGCAGACGCAGGAACATTGTTCAATGATACGTTCTAAGTTTAACTCTGCTCCATGGGGTACATTGCAACACCACCAACCAAACTTCAGCACAATGCAGACCTGCAGCACATGCAGGGTCCAGTGCCCACTATCCACCACTCAAGAACCTGGGCAAATTCCTTCGAGATTTTTCACGTTTATCTTTGGATGTCAGATAAACTAGCAAGTTTGTCATTCATGAAAAGGAAAGGAAAACTGAGGCAATATGAACTGAGTTTTAACTAAACATACCAAGTGAAATTCTATCAGATTTCAACTAATGGTTGGGGTTTTTTTATAATTTACGTATTATACTGACTCTAAGTCTGGCTCAGTCAGGTGTTCTACAGTGAAGGGAGCTGCAATACTAGGGATTTTGGAAGGTTGCAAACATAGAAGCATTTTTCTCCTATTAAAAAAACATCTTTCATTTAGAGTAGGCTCTGCCACAGCTTCTTTCTGTGGACCCTCTAGACTGCTTTTTCTCTTACACAACGTGGTGACCAAAGTTCTACAAAGAAATTACGTATTTAAATTTGGGCATTTCCATCTCAGTTGTTCTCTCCGAGAATTCCTTTACTTTCAAGACAGGCAGATCTATCTGCATTTTTCAGATTAGTCTTTATACCCTACTTAAGGCCACACTGCTATATTTTTTTCCACTGACAGTTGTGTTAACTTCATACAGATGTAGTCAGCTGCACCATTAGTAATTTCAGTAATTTCTAGTCTAATATTCAACACCTTGAGAGAACACCTGCCAGTCATATGCTGCTATTGTTTGTGACAGTTCTACCATCCTAGTTCTTTCCTCCTTAATCTACACCACTCACAAAGCCGTTTCCACTTCAAGTGTATTTTTATCCTTTACTTATGTAAATGCTGCCAAATAAGTTTGAATTTTTTCATGCTCTTTTCCCAACTTCTGTATGACAGGTGTACTTATTACAGAACTGTACTACCTTCCTGATGTCTCAGTCAACACAAAAGTAAAGGGACTGTAAAATTGTGAAAGTCAATTCTTTTGCCTTTATTTAAAAGCTCACTTTTCTAGCCCCTTATACCAGATCCTGTGGAATGTCCCCACATGCTACAATTACATGCCAGGGTAACACTTGATTGATATCCAGTATCAAAGACCCCAAATTTTTGTTTCGAAAACTGTGCAGACAAGGCAGAGCTCTCTGCTTTACAGGGCTCTTTCTAAAGAAACAAATCCCCCCAACCCTTTCATTTCAAACCAGCCTCTATTGAACCCCACCATAATTGTCCGTAAAGTTTGCATGGCTTATTAAACACAGATCTAGAGAAAGACTAAAACTGATGCAAAGACAACACCAACTTGTTTAAATGTTTATCCACCAAATGAGGAAATTGATAAATGGGAGTAGCAAATAATTAGAGAGCACTTACTGTAGCAGAGAGCTGTGGTCCGTTCAGCTGTGCGTGCAGGATGGCCTCGTTGATGGAGTTCCAGATCCCCGACAGAGCAATTTCCAGATCGTGTGAGGCAGCCATTTCATTAGTCAGATATTCCAGCGTGGAGATAAACTCCCTCCATTGTGCATCCAGTTCAGACACGCTGGCCAGGCAGCCCCTCATTACATTGAGACAATATCCCACACAGGGCCTGATGAGCGTCAGGCCCTGGCAGTGCGGGCAGTACTGCATCTTCACCAGGGCTCGGCTGCACTCCTTGGTCAGAGCGGCGTGTTCAGTAGTATTTATCACTTCAATGCCCAGGCTCAGGGCCTGGCTCAGCATCCTACTGGCCCAAAGAGATTTTGACAGCTCTGTAACCATGTTTTTAGAATAGTGTCCAAAAGGATTTATGTCTTGCCTTGTGAGCCGCAGACACTCTGTATAGTCCTCTGACAGATCTGTAATTCCTGGGTTTATTAGCCGGCTATACACCAGAGGAAAGAGACTGTCAAAGAACCGCAGCACTGCGCTTTCCACTGTGGTCTCTGCACCCAGAATGTAGAGAGAGATGTCTGTAAAAAGCTCCTTAACAGGGTCTGCTGCTTCTTTTGCCATAGGTCTGTAAGCTTTCTCAAACAGGGAACTTGTGCGGTTTTCAGCAAAGCGAAGCAAAGACTCAAAAGCCTCTAAAAAAAGGGGCAGGGGAGAGAAAGAACTAGAGGTTAATGGCAGGCTCCTGACATCTCAGTCACAGGAGTAACATTGTCCTGAACAGGAACATGAATAGTTACATGAAATCTGCAATATGAATACAATAATAGATAATACAGCTTTCAGCAGTAATGTGATTAAAGAGACCCCTAAGTATTGCTTGTGCATAATAAAGGCAACATGTAACACACAATAGTTTTTCTTAAAAAAGATGACTGTTTTCTCCTTAGCCAGACCCTGATCCACACTTGACAGTCTATGAAGGACTTGCACAGATTCCAGGCCAGGGCTGTGTAAGATGGTTTTCAGAACACACAGTGCATTTGGGCAGTTCAGCTGGGTACATTTCCAGAGCATCCCTCAGCTCAACTGTGAGGTAACTGAATACAAACAGAAGCTGAAGCTTTTGTTTCACATTCCTTGAGTAGGTGGCTGAGAGGCAGTTCTCGCAAAGTACAACTCCAAGATGAAGGAAAAGATGCTGCGTGAATAAATTCTCTCCCCATTACCACGGCCATGTCTGGACATCAGCCAGTGGTTGGGGAGGACTTGACATCATGTCCACTATGACCCAAAACCAAAGTGAAATAAACAAATCAGGAAAACATTATCTCCTTTAACTACACCATTTTTGAGTGGCCAAGGAAAAAATAATATTTAAGGAGTTCCACAGTTAACACATTTCAAATGGCACACGGCAAGTATTACACACCCAAACCACTGATTGGGGTGCTAAAATCCATAGACAGGGCAGGGAAGGGATCAGTTTCCCAGATTTTTTTTAATGACACAGAAGACAGTAATCCACACCATCCCCACTGCTTTCTTTGGAAGCTCTCCAACTAAAAGCCTCTGACATAAATCATCCTTGCACTCCTCTGGGTGGCAAGTAGTTCCAGTCAAGGCAGGAGACCTGTCACTCCGTACCTCCTGAGGACTGGCCAGATAATGGGGTTTGGGTCTAATCCTCCCCTCCATTCATGGGAACATCGCCATGCGATTCACTGCTCGGCAGCACAGCCCGAAGTCGCTCGGAGATCAGCCCCACAAAGGAGCAGAGACAATACAGAGCTCCAGATTAGCACACACTGGCAAAGTCCTGCAGCAAAGCCTGCACCGTGCCTTCCCTGTGACAGCTCCCTGGGCAACTGACTTGCCTGTTATGATAAGCATTACAATCCCTTTTACCACAAAGTGTGCTTTAACTCAACAGATAATACAGCATATCTCATTGTACATTAAATCATCAGTATTTTGCACACACACGCTGCATCCTTCTGCCAGAAAAATCACTTCAGCACTCCCACTGGTATTACAGCAACTAATACTTTGGAAGTGCTTGTAAAACCTTAGAAATTAAGAAACCAGATACACTTCAGTTAAAAAACACGACAGTACATTCTTGGCAGAGAAACACCTTGCCAAGTTTCAGACTGAAGAAGACTTTCAGAGCTGACAACAATTCTGAAAACTGGATCCAGGATAGAAATCTTGACACAACCTAAACTGTAGTGCAGTTTGTTGTGTGCTACTGCACACTATTAAAAGGGTTTTTTGTTTGCCACATCACCTCTGTGTGTTTATCTTTATTTCTAAAGGAAACCAAAACATCACTTTTATCATACTAAAAACTCAATAGAAATATTACAAAACATAAAAACGGGTGTTTAGGTTTCCTCCCTACGCATGCCCCCTTACATATCAGCTTATCATTAAATTATGGGAGCAGGGACTGCTGTCTACAATGCCATCAATCTTACACTCTTCCTTTACCTTCCATATCAATAAAGGCAGAACTGCAGGCATCACTCTCCTTACCTGAAAACTAAATTAAATTCAGTCACGAATGTGCCAGTGCCCTTATTTTCCTGAGGAAAAAAGCCCCAGTGAAACAAAAGAGTAAAACATCCATTGACAGCATACATCCCAAAAAAAGGGATTTCAGCAGATTGCTGGGATACTGGCTTGTAGGCTAGAAACCATGTAGCATTTTATTTTCAAACCTCTTAAATGTGAAAATTCTGCATTCTATAAAATAACATTCTACATTATTCTGAAATGAATAATAATGACATTTATTTTTCACTGCATAAGGGAAAAACTGTGATGGCATATAGCTCCATTCCTCCTGCAAAAAGAGCCCTGACACCAAAAACATGGCACAAAAGTACTGCTGGTGATTATAAATGTGCTGCAAACCCCTGTAAGGTATCATGTGCTTCCTTATAACCACTGGTCAGACACAAAATGTGACTCATGCCTGCAGGCAACTACATTTCAGAAGGAAGTATGTAAGTCCTTTTTCATTGTTAAGGCATTAAGAGATGTTTGAGACAATCAAATTACTGTTCTTATACCTTTAAATCAAAAATAAGCGGGCTTCATGCAGTCAAATGATGTGGCAACAATGGACAGCTTGAGTTGTGGCTGGGCAGAGCAGGAGCTGCTGATGTGATTAATTATGTGCTTTTAGTGCACTTCGTGTGGTACTTTGTACAAAGTTTTTAAACCCCAAGGAAGGTTTACCATTATCTGCAAGACCAGCTTCTCATTTATGCTGTCAAATACAGCAAACTTCAGACAGTTATGAACTCACAAAAAGCTGAATTCTAAGCCCGAAGATACACTGGGAGAATTATTTGATCATCTTTCACTGCCTTTGGCTTCAACACAACCCTACCAGCAGCACAGAATATATTGCAAATATATCAATTCTGAACAGAAATAAGCTTTAACTGAAATAATCCAATATTTGATGAAGGCATCAAATTTGGAGGTTTTTTGTCTTCCACTCTTATTAAAACAAACAGGAAGGTGGAGAACAAGGTTTGTTCCCATGTTGCTGAGAAGCCCCTTTTTGACTTAAGGCTACAGGAAAAGCGAAACAACAGTTAGTTTTGAATTTTGAACGCACGCACTGGTGACTACTTAATGGAAGTCAGGCAGCCTCACCTTCCACGGGGAGAATTTTGTTCAAACCGTTCATCGTGTGCTCAGCGAACGCTTGACTCCAGCACTGATGTGCCTGGACACTCAAACACAGCTGATCAAACACAGCTCACCTCTGGAAAGCTCCCATCTGAGCTGCTGGGGTTATGGAATGAGCTCCTGGAGACAAGCCCAGTCCTGACAAGATGCCACGCTGGGTTTGCTGCTCCAGCAGCAGCACCAAGCCTGCTGGGCCAAGCAGCTAACCCAGCCCACATGCTGGGCCTCCAGGCTGCTCCCCAGCCCTCACAGCCACTAAAATTGGATTATGCTCAGTCTGACACACACAGATGGAAAAACATTGCTTTGCATGTATAGCATTCATGCTTTTTCATCCCGAGCATGGCACAGCTTGGTTTGGAGCATCATATGCCTCCTGACAGAAATACATCCACCCTGACACAGAGGACGTCTCCCTTCTCTTCAGCCAGCAGCTACACCTCCTATGCCTCATGCAATGAGAATCACAAGGGATTCCTGACTTATCTCACACCAGCTTTTGCACTCTAACACCACTGACTCCTTCAGTGGATTTAATCCTGATTTAAACCTGCTGCATGTCACAAAATGCTGCAAGAATGGAAGTGTTTCTGCTAAAGAACAGTGCTACAGGGAGAAACAGATGTAGGAGGAATGTGTCAATCTGCTCAATGCTGGTGTACCAGCATTTTCCAAATACCTCCTCTATTTTTCCACCACCTGGGGGTCTATTTGGGGAAAAACAGGTAGATATTAAGTTTCTCATGTCACATAAACACTTCATTCACCAACTCGCATGACCTCCCTTCAGCAGGAATAGCTGCTTGAGTGTTTAAACTGCTGTCACCTCTATTTTAGTCCAATCAAGTGCAACAGCTCTCCAAGTCTGTGTCCAGGCCACCACCTCTTTTCCTGCAGCCTTATCCTCCAGACAAGAACTAAAGATGCAGAAATTCCGCACATCAATTTGCCCCTCTTTCTGCCACAAATATCTTTCTGGGTCTGTTTATTTTGTCAAGCTCCGAGACAAACAGTAACATCAGCTCAAGGAAATACGGGAGCAGAGGATTCAGTGAAGAGCACAGAGCTGGTGCACACGTGGGGTTGTGAGAGGCTGCATGCAGGGTTGCCTTCATCTCATAAGCCCTGGATTTCTTACAGTGCATGGAAGGCAGCAGATGTGGTCTCAGGGAACACACACGGATAGGAGTTTTCCAAGAAAATCTGGACTGACATATGATAGCCATGCTTAGAGTAGGTTCATTTGCTTTCCTCACTCCTGCAAGACCTTCACGAGCTATTGAGATCCTTATTCTGTAAGCAGCTGTGGGGTTCAGATGGAGAGCATTAGGCAAGGTTAAGCAACCTCCAACTTGCTGGATTATCAATCAGCCCAAACCTACATTCTTTTCTTTGCAGAGGTCCAACACAGGAATATTAGCATGGAAACAATTTCACCAAAACGAAGTCAACCTAAACATCAGATACCTCTGCTCACAGAGGGTTATTTCTGCCCCAGAGTAGCTGAGCGTCAGATATTAATGCCTGAACCCCCATGTCTTCAAAAACCAGAGTCCTAACACTCACTGCAAACCACGGCATGCCTGTGTGAAAGGGAAGTTACTGCCACTGTCACCAGACTTGTGTGTGCCACTCCAAGCTGGCACCTTGCCCACAGAACTGACCAGGTAAGACCACCCTGCTAATGCAGCAGCTCTCCACTACATCAGTGACTCCTTGCACTCTGCAGTAACTGCCTGATTGCTGGACTTCAATTTAAAAAATCCACAAACTCCTTTAAAACAGAAAAAAGGAAACCGTTCTATTAGGAACATTACAAAAAGATTTCACAATGCTCAAACCCCAAAACTATCTATACAGAATCTATACAGAAATAACATCTGTGCACATTTTAGATTTTGACTGTAATCACGAAAGAAGAATGACAAATTTAAGTAGCTCCATTATTTGTTTGGTCTCTTAGGACCGCACTAATATTGGCTCCTTTCCTTTCAACATCTTGCATTTATTACAGAGTTACAGAATGAATGAAAGCTACACTTGGTTGAACAATGGCTTCCTTTTCATGCTTTCGCATCCATTAAGATTTCTACATCTTTATGGCTTGCCAAAATAAAGGACAACATATTAATATTTTGCAGCAGTAGAATTTAAGTACAGACTGTTTGCAATGTAATACAGGGAGAACAATGTACAAAGCAGAAAAATCACACCCAGACACACAAATGATAAAATTTATCACTCTGCCTTTTGGGTGTACAATGATCTCTAAGCACATTTAGAAGAATATGAACAAAGAGTGCTTAAAAAGCATCATTAAACAAGATGAACAACTGGTTGGATTTGGGTTTTTTTTTTCAGAATACTTTAAAAAAAGGATATAAGTGAAAAGAAAATTGTATCATGTTTGCAAAGACAGAACCCAAAATCCATTCATTCACTCAACTGCTTCTGTAAACAACTTCATGTAACTTTCAGCTTAATTTCAATACTGTGACATTTTGCTAAGAGCAAAATTTCCAGGCATTCGAAGTTTCCTTCTTATCCTCCTCATTTATCCTTCTGCAGAACACAGGTCCAAAGCCCTTTACTAATACCCAACTTTCCCATGTGCCTTAGTGGTTTCAGAATGGCAATCTTCCTATACATAAACACAGTTGCTCTTGATGAAGCTGATGAGAAATAACATGTTAATAAACATGTTTGATGAGACAACGATGCCAGCCACATCCTGGCTGACACATCACCAACACTTGCAGGAAACATTGCAACCTTGCTCCAAAACCATTTGGGACCAGAGAAGACCAGAAAGTGCTCAGAATCTGGGCCGAGCAGAAGCATCTCTTGCTTCCTACTCACCTCCTGTAGCTGCTTTTAACAAGGCAGGGGCCAAAACAGTTTCAGAAGTAAGAAAGCAAGGAGTTTTGGCAAGAGGGGGGGAAAGGAAGTAATTTGCTCACCTTGACAGTCTTTAGAGTTCATCAGTCCTTCAGAATATAGACCAGATGGGGAAAAAAGCAGCTTTCCATTACTGTGCATAGGGGCGAGGTCTTTATTTCAGCTCCCCCATGAGCTTGTCTACATTGACAGCATCAGATAAATATCCTGTTGTGTACCTGTTGATAGAAACTTCTGCCCAAGCTGGAAAGAAGTCTGTGCCTCCTTCTCTGTTCATACCCAACACCTATGGACACCGCTGATTACCAGAAATCAACGAGTACAATTATTTACAGCTCCCTTAATCCACTGCTCAATTCCAACTGTAATTCAATACTGTTTTTAACTTCAAAAAAACTTATGAAAGGCTGTAAGAGCTTTAAAAAGTTCCAGAAGTGAGACTCTGGGAGCATAAGAACACTTTCCTTCCTGGCCTTTCCTCCAGTGCTGGGAGCTGGGACAGTGGTTTGCCACAGGAAACACTGGACATGAGAAAGCCTCACGCAATGTGAGTGTCGTGTCAGAGCAGCTGACCCACTGCTGGAATTTGGGAATGTGGGCAAAGCCATGACTCTTGGGAAAACCCATTTCCAAATGTTCTGTGGGAAGACTGACTCCCAAGAGCAGCAACAGGAAACACACTATGGAAGGACCATCTGAAAACTTCTGTCTTGGGATGAAGATTAGATTTGCTTGTTTTATATGCACAAGTCTATTCTGGCAGCCTTGGCACAGCTTTGCAGTTTTACAGGAAACAACCACCCCCCTCAGATTGCTGCCCCAGCCAGCAAACCCACACCTTTGCTCAACCACACAGTCCTACATGACACTATCTTATTTTACTATTTCTTCTTCTACTTTTTTTGTAAGTTTAAGCAGTTTCTTTGTTATACATTCTTACACAGGGAGAAGGGAGGTGAATGTGCAGCTCATTTTGGTGACACTGATGGACATTAACTTTGGGTTGTCTTGGTATTTGATTCTATCAATAATAGAAATAACACCAGGTTTAAAACAGGCTGACTGCTTCAGAGGCTGGGGAGGGAAAGGGAAAAGAGGCAATAGATGCACAAGCCCAGGAGATGTCTTAATAAAAACAGAATGAGCCAGCAATAAATACAATCTTTTGTTCTGCTCTGGTCAGGCTGCCATGAAATCACAATGGTTTCTGTAGACTGTGCTGGGGAATATATCCAAATTGCTGGAAGTGGAAACCAGACTGCACATATTCTTCAGACTTAATGGCCTTGGTTTCATAATTTACAAACCAGCAATGGTTAACAAGTTACAACTAACTGCAAAACTATTGGCCAAAAACAGACTAGAGACAGCTCTGCACTCTGCTGCCCCAAACCAAAACTGCCCTTTTTAAAGAAAACACTACATGGAAGAGTTTGTAGAAAATAATGAAGTTGTTACACTTCACAGAATCAGTTACAGTTTGCTGGCTTGCCGTTGACCATTCACTATATATTTCACCTTCAAACTTTTTTGTGAATACAATGAATGAGCTGGTAATTAAATTTAGCTGTTTATTATTTCTATATACTTGATTTCAGTACAGTTGTACATTATTTTATACACTGTAATTTTAAGGGTACAATTACTTACTCTTTTTTCACGTGAGCAGTCTCAAGTAAAACTGAGTCAGTTGGCTGGCAGAAAGCTGGAGACCAGATGTGGAATTAACACTGCTGGGCTTCCGCTGACAGATAAATAAAGCCAGGAGTTCTCTGGGAATATTTGTGCAGTAGCAGGCTGATGGACACCTAGCATCACCACAGTAAGATGATCTAGAAGAGCAGTAAAAGCCCTGAGAGAATGGCTGGATGTGGAATAAAGCCGTGGCTATCGCTCTTATTCCCCTCTCGTCAAAACAGAACTCCAAAGGATGATTCATGTAATTCTTATCTGCCAAGTTCAAACCTGTCAGCTGTTACTTAATAATATCAATTCACAGTTTTAACAGGATTTGGACCAAGATAACTGAAGAAAGAACTACAGCTGTACTTCAACATCATCATCTGTGCCCTTCATTTACTTTCCAAGGACAAGTAATTTATAAAAAACACTTCTCACAGTCTATGAGGGGAAACTCACAAGCAGTTGTGTATCTGCAGGTAGCCAGCTCGTCACAAAACTGTAACCATCTGAAGTTATTTGGAGGTTCAGCAGCCAGTGGAGCAGAAACAGAGTTATCCAATTTATTTGATCAGTCACTTACACGGACAGTGATGACTGGAAGCCACAGCCACAGCAAGTAGCACACAATTCCCAGGATGGATTACAGCACAAAGCACTTGCAAAATAGCTTTGAATGACAACTCTGTAACCATCACTGCTTCTTTCAAGACAGACCCAGAGGAACAGTCTACATTGCTAAATTAGGGCTGATCTAATTAAGTCTAACGAACAAAGTTTTTGCCACATAAAAAAAGCATTTAGTTTTATTTTTCCTGGCTAAAACCCTGTGTACTGTTGCAAAGATGCACCATCAACTGAGAAGACAACGTTTTTCCTTACAAAATAAAGTTTTCTGGTAAAAAAACAACAGCTTGAACAATATTTTCCTAGAAATGAACCAAGGATCATCACTTCAGGGGATGAGGTAAACCCCTGGTGTCTTTGCAAGTAAGCATCTTGCTGTGGGGTGGCATGGGTTTGGATTTTTTACAAATTTTAGCACTGTTATAACAACACAGCCCTAAAAAGTAAGTTGGCCTAACAATCCAAGATTTGCATGGCCCCAGACATGGCCCCATACTGGCTCTAAAAGATGGACTGCCCTCAGTTTGGTCTCTTTGGAGCAGATACCTGGTATCTATGGCTGCAGTTCCTCTGAGCGAGCAGAACCTCCAGTGCCAAAGGCCTGCACCCTTTTTGTTCCTATTTTCAACACACAAGCGTTTGGTTATTCAGCTCTAAGTGTACATTTCTAAAGCTCACGGGGTTGTTACCCAAGCACCCAGTGAAGGATGGAGCTCCAGGTACCATCAGGGCATGTCTGATTCTGGGGGGTGATACTGCTCCTGGGGACGACACGTGTCACACGCTGGCACCCAAAAATGCTACTGTTGCTGGCAGATGATGCAAAACCCTTACCTTGTTCTTCCTGGGTTCCATAGCAATTATTTTTCCACGTGTTAAGCAGTTTTTCAGAGCTGAGAATCACTGCACTACACTTGCCAGCACAGGGCTAGCTGATAAGTGAAAATAATGCCCTTATTGCAATCTCCAGGATTACGACTTTGAGGCAATCTCTTCCCACAGACTGCTGGACAGAACAAAAGGGTATCACTTCTCCTTGGACTTCCCAAACCACTCTTATCAGAACAACTTTTGGAATGGACTATTTAGTGCCAATAGTGTAGTTTCCAGAACTAAACCAGACTTGTGGGAGAATCTCTGCACATTCGTGACTGCTGTACGGGCTGGCTGGAGTGCCTGAAGCAGCACATCCTTTATCGTGGCACTCCAAATGCTCTGGGCCTTTATGGAGTAAAAAATCCTCTCAACTGGAACCCGTGCCTAGGTAAGGGTGAGGACAACATTTAAATGACAACATGTGACAACATACACATACAAATATTCAGGAGCAAGCAAGCGGAGTGCAGCCAGAAAATCCAAAATGCAACTGTGGACACAACTAATGTACAAGTAAAATGAGGCTGTGTAGAGATATTGCTGGTTTACACCGCCTGAGGAGAGGGACTATTCAAATAAATAATAGGCAAAAAAAGGCCAAAAAATTCCTTCTGCAGCCTTCTTGCAATTGAAAACCATAGAGAAAGGAAAAGCTGTGCCAAGTGTGCCCTGTGCCAGGTACTAATACCAGGGAGAGCAGATGCCATAGCTAGAGAAAGAGAGGGCATTTAACGCTGGTGGTCTCTTGGAGCTCAAACACCACACAGTGACACAACTGGGCTTGGCCAGCGAGCCAGCCAGGCCTGCCAAAAGCACTGCAGACAGACTCCTCTCTGTTGCTTGACTTGCACAGTGGCACCAACAATCCCTGAGGCACCGGGCACTGGGATTTACCTATGGAGAAGTATAAAATACAAAACCTATCTTCAGAATCCAGAGGTGCCCAGGGTACCCAGGATGCTCTAAAACTTGTCTCTGGAACACTGCTGCACTGCAGGTTCATGTTTCCTCAGAAACACGCTTCAGAGTTGCCAGTAATTTTGGCACACAGAAGAAATTGAGGCATTTATTTGTATATATCTGATGTATTAAATACTGTCGAGAATGGAAAGTACAAAACAGAGTAAGACTTGCAGTAGTTAAGAAGAAACAACCAAAAATCCATCTTACGAGTTAATCAGGAGAAAGCAGGAAGATGCAGAAGACTTTTCATTCTTCCGTGAATCTTTTCATTAACAGAAAAGCAACCAGACAGGGGTCTCTAGAGAGAATTTTCTCAACCCTCTGATTAAGGAGTTCAACTGGCAGTAGGAAAACTAATACGTTTGTTTCATAAGGTCATGAACTATTTCATGATTTCCAGCTGAATTAGTTAGGTGGTCCATTAAGATCCATTTCTAAAAATCTAAGCAAAAAATAGCTACAAGAGACAGGATTAGTTTAACAAAGATGAAATATGGGGGAGATGGCTTATTTTTCATGTTTAGTTTTTTTTTTTCTTTTTGTTTAGGTACTAACATAGAAATACAAGAAATTATGTCCAAGTTCTGTTAAAGAGCTAAGGTCATAAATAAGACTAAAAAAGCTTTTAAAATCTAGATTAAATCTGTATTTATCAACAACTTTGAAACTCTCTGTGTGGAGAGCAGCAGTAATGCAGCCCCGTGGGATCAGCTGTAAAGCCTCTCCAGCCCAGACATGCCAGCTGGCCCGAGCACTGCTGTCCCTGTGCCCACACTGAGTGTGTGTGGGCACATCCTTCAGCTGCCCCAGGGAACAGGAGCAGGGCTCTCCAGGACACCCAGACACCAGCCTGCACAGCCACAGTGCACTTCCCATGAGTCCAAAAGCACAGGCCACAGAACCTTGCCACTGTTTCTTCTGGTTCTGGGTTGACCAGCACTGACTTCATTTCCCAAGATAACTTCACCCAGCCTTCTTTCTCTGCCTAGGGAAGCCTTGGCAAAGCAAACTAAGGAAAACATAAAAGTACCGTAGCTAATATTGGTGCAGGGGCTGTCTTTTGTACAAGTCATCTTCTGCAAACAGTTTAATTAAGTGGCTTTTGTGTTTTTCAGGCCCTTGGACAACTCCTACCCACAAAAACTAGCAACAGATCAGCACCAAGTATCCTCACCCAAATGTGACCTGGAAACACCCTTTGGCATTGTGGCACAGACCAGCTGCCAGCCAGTGTGGCCGAGGTGTAGGCAGCAGGGTGAGGGCCGCTGGGCCCCTCAGAGAGCCCCAAAAAACACTCTAAGATAAAAGGCAGAGGTATTGCCCTTGGAGAAAAGACACAGGCAAGCAATGTTTGAAAAACAGACACCACTCCTGCACAGCATCTATTTTTGGCTGCGTCCTCTTGTAGATTACTCTGAAGACATATTTGATACCATAACACTGTAAGGTAATTGAAAGGACGTGTTTGCTTGAAGAATTTGACCTTGTTCATGGACTTTTGTTCCAGTCTGAACAAAGAATTTCACTAGACTATTGAAGAAAAACAGTGGACAAGACTTCCGCGACTGATTTCAGTGGAGTTGAATCCAAATCACGGTAAATTTAGGAAAATATTCAGGGTGTTGCTTCTTAAAATTTCACATGCTTACAAAACCTCATTCAATGGAAAAAATTAAAGGTGGATCAACAGCTAAAATAATCCTATAAAAACAGAACACATATTTCTCTATGGTGAACAGTTTCCCCTCAATTTATCCTCCAAATTCCTTCAAGTAAAGTGACTGGCATGTGTTCAACACATGGGCCAGAGCTGGCAGAAGTACATATGCTGGTGATTTGATAGCTGACCAGATGTTTGTGGAGAACTAGCTCCAGCTATTCCTAAGGGAAGGCACATGAAACCCGTTAGCACTAATAAATCAGAACACCTATTTTTCTCCTGAAATTCCTTCCTTAGAAAATACACAAAGGTAAGTTTTTTCCAATCACACTGATGAAGACCAAGGACCAAAGCAATGAAACTTATGTGCAGAAAATCGCACAGTCCTTGATTAAAATCAAACTACTGTGACACTGCATTTCAACATTGCCACACACCCCCAGACACCTTTTCAGATGAGCAGCGTTCACAAGATGACAGAACTTGCTTATATTCAAGAAGTTGCACAACTGCAACCTCGTGCTTGCTTGTTCATCCCCTAACTTTGAGGTGAGATGACTGGCCTGTAGCTCCCTGGGTCTTCCTTTTTTTTCTTTTTAAAAATGAGTTTCTCCTTTTCCAGTCAGTGGGAACTTCACCAGACTACCAAGATTTCTCTAATATGATGGATAGTGGCTTAGCAACTACATGTGCCAGTACTCTCAGGATTGGCATCACAGAAGAGTTCAAGGGCAGATTTTTGTGGGAACACATTCGTTTCCTTCTCCTCCTTTTTCACATTGTATTATCAAAGTAATCATTGCACTGCTTCCTCCGTTGCTTAGGGTTATTTTGTGAATTACTGAGGATTTTTGGTTAAACACGGGTCATTAGTGATGGGAACTCAACTGCAGAAATATTATACTTGGAATCGAGGGCCAAAGCATCCATCACATCTGTCACACTGAAGTTTTAATATGCAATTGTTAAAACCTCTCAAATATCTGCAGCTTTTACAGTTCTGTTTAAAGTTTTGCAATCTTTGACTCAACAACTTAATGAAAAATACAGGCTGCAGATAAATCAGTTGGGTAACGAAAGCAAATTAGCCATTCTGCTCCAGCAGAATTCCAACACAAATTAGTATGCTGAGATTGACTGCAGCAATATAAAGTAATGCTCTCCTGAATTCCAATTCAGAGCTTCCCTTTCCGGGAGCTTTAGGGAAAGTTCAGCAAACAAGGGCTCAGAACTAAAGCACCAAAACTACAATCTATATAAATGGTACCATAAGCCTTGACAAGCCCCACCCAAGCCAGGAGTCTCTCTAAGTCTCAGGACAGTCCCAGCCTTTCAACAGCACATTTTTTTAACACACCAAAGCCAATCAGTTACTTTTATTTTCTCACTGAGACAAAGAAGTTAATTCTTGACAGTTTCACAGTATGGTCACTTGCTCTTCTATCCTATAAACTCAGTTGATTTCAATCACTGAGTGCTGTCCTAAATTTGCATAATTTATACTGTATTAAGAATACTTAATACAGGGAGCAAACACATGCTTAACTAGAAGGCAAAGTTTAAGAAGGATTTATCTTCTTAAAATGCTTATCTTCATTTCAAGGTCACATGGAATCAATAAAAATAAATAACTTTTTGTACCTTGCTCATTTAGTTATCACATTTCTAGCCTAGTCAGATTTAAAAAGTAAACATGAAGTTTTAAAAAGGTGGTGGTGGGAGAATAACTGTGAAATATTCTGACAGCAATTTTGTTGTTTTTGTTTCAGGAGAAATTGCAAGATTCAGCTGTTTTCATGAGCAAGTAAATTCTCCACTTTTTTTCTGTCTCTTTAAATTAAATAGACACCTCCCACTGTTCAAGTTCTACTCTCTGAAGCCCTAGAACTGATTGCTTATTTTAAAAGAGACCCTTTGGCATGAAACTTTATCTGCATAACCCTGGAAATGGGATCAAGCCCTTCAGAAGCACTGAAAGAAACCCAAGAGAGGAACAACCACCCAACCAAAAAGGAAATTACTGGTAGACTGGAAATGAGAGGGTAACAGATAACGCCTAAGAAATTCTGGGCCCTGAAGAAAAGCATATTTCTGCATTTCAGACGGAGTTCAAAAAAGCATTTTGACATACACGAGGTTTATCTTAGTTCTGCAGTACTGTTCTTGATCCACAAAATCCCCACAGAACTTCAGTGCTCACTTAAGTTTTCTGCCAAGAAAGTGGATTTGTAGAAAAGGGCCTTCAACTTTGCAAAATCATTTGAATTCTGTAAGGCCATTTGTGCTCCTCTGACAAATCTCCTGCCTTCTTGTTCCACAAAGGTCAGCTCGTGGAAGAGTTTTCTCTTGTCTTTCAGATCAATCTTGTATAACGATACTCTTCACAAGATTATGAAAAAAAAAAATGTTGACCTGATTAATCTATTCTGGGAAATGTTACGAACCAGCTCCCTGTGACAGAATAAAATATTTCAGTTAGAAGGGACCTACAATGACTACATCTAGTCCACCTGCCTGACCAATTTAGGGCTGGATCAAGTTAAATCATCTTGATAAGGGCATTGTCCAAACACCTCTTAAAACACTGATAGGCTTGGGGCACTGAGCACCCTCCAGAAAGCCCATTCCAGGGTCTGGCCACCATCTCTGGTAAAGAAATGCTTCCTAATGCCCAGCCTAAACCTCACCTGGCACAGGTTTGAACTGGTTTTTTGACCAAAAATTCCCCCATCTTGTGGAAATACCATGCCCTAACATATTTTTTTACCCCATCCTAATGGAGGGAAGCTCTGTAAGAACCAAGAGTTTCCCAGTTCAAGAGACTGTCAGAGCACCCCTTAAATGGGAACTCACTGATGCTGAAAAGCCTGCACTGTAATTTAGTGAGGCACAGCTAGACACAACACACCAAATAGTAATTCAGCAAACACACACAGAGCAAGAGACACAAACCATTAAAACAAAAGTGGCATCAGGTGAAGGGGTTTCCAAATTTAGAGGATATGACCTTGAGGCTGGTTTTCAACCTCTTCTTCAGAGACAAGGTGTTGGAAATCTGTCACTTGGGGAATTTCAACATAATGAAGGGAGCAGAGCACTCAGCAAAGGAGAACTTCATAGGAGCCCTTAATCTGACTGAATAGGACAGAACAAATTATGAAATTTGAAGCTGTTTAATATACTTCAGGCAATGCTGGTTCTTAAAGCAGGCTCAGGAACATTATAAATTTCTCTACAGTACCTGAGCGTTTGTTTCCCAATCCTGATCACATCATGCAGACAGAGTACAAAAGCCAAGCAGTCTGTCCCACTGGCCAAGACAAACATCCATCTACGTCCTCCTAGGCCTGGTATTACAGTGAGCCCTCAAGGGATCCAAGAATGCACATCCATTGCTCCTCAAAATGTGACATTTGATTTCACTGAAAGCTGCTTAAATATCACAGAAATATCCAGGGAGTATTCAGAAATTATTTCTGGATCTGGTGGTTAAGTGGGATGCGATGGCACAGACTTTTAGGACACAAAGCAGTCATCATGAAGGAACTGCCATCCAGGAAGAAATAGAGATAGATGCAGTCCCAGGTCCGATAGCTCCCCTCAGCTGCCTCACACAAAGCTGATGAAGCCCTGCAGTTGACAGCTCCAGGGTATAGGGCAAGGTGCCCAGGGGACCTGCCCAACCTCTCACAGTCCTTCCTGTCTTTAATATACCACAAGAATTCCTTGTTGTTTGTTTTTAAGTCTTTGACTCTTTGCTCTTCAAATTCCATTTCAGGCTCTTCAGTTTCCTTCTCACAGTGCCCACTCTGGTCTGTGCCCCTGTCTTTAGGATTCACTAGTGTTGGATTTCCAGTTTCTGACAGCTATTCCTTTTGCTCAAATAACCTCCTGAACTTTGTGTTTAAGCATATGGATTCATTTGCCTTTCTGCTCCTTTTCTCAAAGGGTGCTGTTCCTATTTGCAGTGACAGGCTGTGGGGTGCTGAAGTAGCTACTATACCTAAACTAAGATTTTAATTTCCACACTTAATCACAGCCATATATTTAAACAATGTTCACATTGTTCTAGTAATCAAGAGGGGACCCCAAGAATGTTGGTCATTATGTTTTCCAGTCTCTGTATCATCTATGTTAAACTTCAACTGGAAAACTCTTCTGTGAGTATGAGACGACCTGCACGTTTAAATGCAGGTCTCCATAAACCAGACCTAGTCTTCAGGTAACTGCAGCAATAAAGGCAGCAAGTAATATTGAGACCTCAACCAAATATAGCAGTGGCATCCACAAAGTCTGTCCATACCACACAGATAAGCAGTGGGTTGATTTAGCCACATGTATTTGTGCAAAAGTTCAAACAGCAAAACTCTCAAAGTGCCCCAGGCTCTGAAAACCACAGCATCTCTGGAAATACTGCTTATCCGTACTAAAGTGCTTCTTTTAATAAGAAGTGCTTATTAAAACTTCTGGGCAAGGTTTGCCATCAAGATCTTAGAAGTCTGCATGTAAGTGACAAATACAACTTCAAAAACCCTTCCATTTCCTGAGATGCTGGCAGACATCTCAGCCCAGAGTTCTTAGGCAACTGGGACCTGCTTTCCATTTCAACTAACCTGACAACACCAAGTCAAAAATTAATTAGAGACTGATTTCCTTGCTACAAAAATCATTCCATTCCTTTCAGCAGGGGAACTCTGAGAGGAAAGTCCTTCTCCAACAAAGAGTATTGAAATTTGTCCCCCCACCACTGTCTGGTTGGTTTCAGGGGTCTCCCTCAATCAATCACTTCATCCACAGATTAATGACAAAAGTAAATTGCAATATATCATCCCTCTCACATCTTCAGTATCCTCCATGGACTTGCTTCCTTCAGCCTCTATGAATTAATCCCCTCCACTTTTCCAGACCATCCATCATGCTCTTTCCCACTCTGATTCCCTATCTCCTTATATCACAGACTGTCTTTCATCTCTGTTGCAGTCAAATTTTGGAACAGCTTTCTTAACTCTGCTAATCCCTATCTCCAGACGATTTCCTACAGCTGGAGGACCTCCACAAGTCTTTTCCTAACAGAATTTTGTCATTTCACATTCCTTTGTGTTCAGCTATTGAGCAACACAGAAGTTACACATACAATAAAAAGCAGCAAATTCATACTGCTTACCCACCTGAGCTGTACAGCTGCAAATAGGCTGAAATGCACTTATTGGGGATTAAACCTTTTATACGAAACTTGTAAATAAAAAGGTAATTTACCATGCTATCTTTTAAACGTACATTTGCTTTAGAAAGCACTTTGGAATACATCGATCAGCACATAAAATAACTGTATCATACAAAAAGATTGAAATAAAGATCTTCAAGATGTAAGCAAATAGTAAAATTTCATTTATATCAACATTATATTTTTTTACCATCAATGAACAATATTTAATAGGTCTTACTGAACAAAGACAAAAATACTGGTTCTTGCTAAAAATCTTAAAGACGTACTGCCTATTTCAGTTCCAAATATGCAGCAAAACGTAGAAGGGAAGGGCAGCACAGTTACAGTGAAGACAAAGACATGAAACCATGAAATCCTGTCCATTTCACAGCTACCTCTGAAAAAAAAATATTTTTCTAGAACTTAGTGTTGCACATATAAAAACAAATACAGCTGCCTGCCAAACACAAGCATGACAAAGCTCTCCAGCGAGTAATAAAGACTTCCCACGTTGCACCAGAGAGAGGAAGGAGCTTCTATTGAAAGACTGTCACACCTATCAACAAACACAGAATGTCCTGTACAGCCGGGCTCACATGGAACAGCGCCAGGCCAGCCCTTGGTAGCCCAGAAGGGGAGGCAGGGGTTTCCCAGAGAACGGCTGAAAGAGCTGCTGCTCAGGGACACTTCTGCAAGCACTGAGCAACACCAGCACCCTGCACTGCCCCAGCACCCGAGCATCTCACAGCTGCATTTGTTGTCTGGTGCACCTCCAACACCGAGGAGAAACTCCTCAGGAATATGTCAGAAATTCCAGAATGGACGTGCAAACAAAAGTCATTGAAAACTGCATTCACTTGTGTGGCTTAGAGAAAACAACTGCAGGTAATTCTGCAGTTTTTAAGGAATTAGTAGATTATTAATACTACACGGAATTTACACATGAGAAAAGTCTTACTCAACAATACAAATTACTACTCTGGCTTTATCCAGCCATCAGCCTACATTTTTAACACACTGCACAGAAGCTTCACAAGCTTAACTATTAACCAATTATAACTGTTTTCAGGAAGATCAAGGACATTTAACTGTGAATGTTCCAGCAACAGGGGGAAGTAGGGTGTCCAAGACAGCATGGTAAAAGCTGCCTTTCTTTCTGTGTGTCTTTCTAGGTGCTTCCCACCAAGAGATTGTCTCCCTTCTGCCAGGAGCCACTTTGCAGAGAGGCATTCCTGGAGTATCAGCCTAAACCTTTCCTGTCAGGTCAGTGGGTAACATTCTCTCCTTTTTCTGAGGATAGACCAGCTGATGAATACAGATTTCTATATTAAAAAAAAAGAAAAGAAAAAAAAAGAACACAAACCACCACCAACAGAAAACCCACCACACCATCCCACACACCAGTAAAAGAACCAAGCTACAACTTTTTTGAAGTGTCCAGTTCAGAGATCACTGAAATCAGAGGCTGGAGTATCATTCCTCCAGACACATCTCCTCCTCCTCTTTTAAGTCTGAATTTAAGAGCTACAGATTTGCCCAGATTTTTCCCCCCATATCCCTTATATCCAGCAGGCTCTCCTTGAGCTGCTGAGAAGCACTGATGTATTGCAGCTCTGAGCTCCCCACACGTGCCTCGAGCTGTACCCCTGTGCTGCGTGTAACAATCCAGGGAAAACTGCATTAGTGCTGCTCTGCTGAGCGCAAGGGCTAAATCTACCAAAAAGCATCAGACATTTCTAAAGTCATTGCTGTGCAACTGGCCTAGACATTTGTAATAAATGACATTTCCCAAAATATTCAGGACTCCAGCAACAGGATGTTTGTTTCCAAACACAGGAAGGAATACAGTAGTGTTAGCTTGAAGTTCAGCCCCAAAGTTCAAACATAATCATCATTCTCAGGAACTGATAAGAAAGCATAACTGGCTTTGGGGGAAAAACATAGTAATGCCTTCAAAAATTCTTCTTTTTTTTTCTTTTTGAGGCATTCCTTAAAATCTTCATTCAAAACCCACAAAACTAAACTCATCTTCTGATGATAAATAAACTGATACACCAAGTATTTTTTCCTGCTTTTCTGAAAAAAGGTTTTTTTCAAGAATACAGAAACAGTAGCAAAATATGAACCGTTACATAGAAAGCACTCTAAAAAGAAAGGAGCAAGCATCAGCATGGAATAAGCTATCATCTAAAATCAACTGATTATAACTTTTTGTCTCTTCAGAGAGAAGAATCTTACACAGGAATAAGGTCACAGATCCTTTCATGTTATCCAGAGCCAAGAAAGTATACCAAAAGCAACAGATAAGGGAGCATTCCCAAAGATTCCCTGCAGTATGGCCACATCTGCACTTGATTGACTGGAAATCTGATTCCCATACCACATAAGGAAAGACGTTTCTGAGGGCAAGTGTGAAATTCTGATCTGGCCGCAGTGAATACAAGCGAACGTTTTATGAGGTGTCTGTTATCTGTGCTGGCAGAAAGCAAAGCCTGCAGAGCTGTTCCCACAGCACAGCCCCAGCACTGATTTACCTACACATTTCCACTATCCTTCTGCATTTCCTCTGATACACAAGTTATACCTTGAGGTCAGCAGGGTTTGCATTTCTTTAAAACTGGGGTAAAACACATCTTTTTCATCTCTCAGCTCAGGTCTCCCTCTGCTAGGTACAAAATCCCTTTTACTCAATGCTCTTTGTCACATGCAGAGAGTTAATGAACAACTTTTGATTTCACAATGTTTGCTTACTATAAACACCTATATTATACAGTCCCAAACTGCAACATAAAAAAGCAATCTTTATCAAGCAATTAAGACATTAAGCCATTAAGAATTGCTTAAGAAATTAAGCAATCTTAATTTATTTATAGTTAGCCTTACTGAGCCCAAAGGAGTACCCACGTGCACACAACTGAATGTGTTTGTGAGTACCACCATGATTTGGACTGAACTGCACAGACTTAAAATACAAATCCTGAGATCAATTTCTCCTTAAATGCTTCCAAAAATTCTGTAATTTAACTGGAATCTGCTACTGTACAGATATGAAACTGTACTCTGAGCTTTCCTTTATTTTTTCTGCAGCCTTATTCCCCTACCACCAGCTGCCTGACAGGTGAGATATTTTTTCTACTGACAGGCTAGCAATTAACCTGCTGCCACAAAAGAATAACAGAGTAAAACAAAATGTGAAAAATGAAAGATTCATCATCGGTATCACAGAGAAATCTAGAAACAGCATCGCTTCAATTAAGGTTCTTTTCCCTATGGTCATATAGTTTCTCCTGTACAAATCCACTGTTGTTCAGTTATTATTTCAATCTCAGGATTTAATTTCCTCCTCAGCACTTGAGATGCAAGTAGGAAGGAAAGCAGAGAATGAAAAATTGAAATCAAAGTCACTACACAGATCTTGTACTTCACCTTAGCTGATAAACCAGGAGCAGCAAAAGGTTCAGCTCCTTTCTCCCCAGTCCCAAGTGAAACTGAACCAGCTTTAAAACCCCAGTTACTTTTTTTCTCCTCAGAAAACTGAGTGAGGCTGGTGTTGGCTTTTGTCTGGTTATTTTGATTTCCCACTAACATTTCTGCCTCCTCAGTGACAAAGCTCAAAACATTCAACAGAAGTTATTTTGGCTTTGCAAACACTTATGTTCATAAACATCTTAAGCAGAAAACAACACTTTCACATGCTGATTCAAATCCCACTGCTCATTGAAAAATATTTTGACAAAAAACCTTAAGGCAATTTATCACTTCTCTTACACTTTCCTATTTCTGGAAATTACTTCCTTCTACAGGAGCCTGCCATCCAAACAGCACAAATGCTTTCCAGACACAGGGTGGTATTGCCTGCTGTGCCATGGTACCAGTGAGGAACAGCTGCCTGGATGCACTGAGAGGATCCAGTCCTGTGTGGCTGGGCTGCCTGAGCTGGGGAACTTCCACAGCAGCTGCCCCAAGCCTCTCTCCAGCATTTATCCTAAGGACTAGCCCCAAGGCCCCAGGCAGGATGGTGCACGTTGGCTGTGGGATGTTTGCTTTCACCTACCTCGTGCCTACCTCTCACCACTACACGTCACAAACTGTACCTGAGGAGCGAATGCAAATATGAATCATCTAAGACATTCTCAATAAGCATCTCTCTGCACAAATTAAAAAACAAACAAACAAACAAACAACAGTTAAAAACAGTTAAACAATGGGCTAAAAGTCACAAAGCCAGTCTGACAGATGCCAAAAAAATACATATTTATATATGCAAGCTGAAATTCCTTTGTGAAAATAGTTGGCTTCCTTTGTGTCACCTGCGAGGTTTAAAGCACTGACCATTCAAATCACAAATTAGGGAATCTGAAGTTGTAATTCTAGGCTCTCTCTCCTGCATATAAGAAATACCCACCTGCTTGAGTGAAACAAACCCGGCTTATTTAGCCTAAACAAAATCAGTTTATTTCAGACAGAACAGGCACCGACACAGAGCCTGCATCCATGGAGAAGGCGTAAGGCACACGCAAACACCACACAACACAGGAGAGCCCTGAGACACAGCACAGGCCCCAGAACAATAAATCCTAACCAGAAATGGGAGAAGATCTTTGGATGGCCCTAATGATGCAGCTCTCACATTATACCAGTAACAAACACTGTATTAAACTGTTGATCCCATCCTGTCCCCTGCTCTCTTGTGGAAAATCTGACACAGGTAAAGCTCTCTCCCACACAGAAAACATGTTCCAGGAATGTGATGTGATCAGAACAGCACAAATGAAAACTCCCCAGATATATCTGTCTACGGAAGAGTTTCTATAGATCCACAGAACACTGGAAGGAGGGCAAGAGAGGAGAATTGATGAACCCATTTCAGGAGTCCAAAAGTTTAAATAAGAAGAAGTCTATTATCAGATGCCTTCAAGTTCACTATTGAAAAACCCACACCTGCACTAGAGAATTGTCAGGAGTGAGAAATGCTTAGAAATTACCAAGTTAATGAGACACAACTGCCATTTACAAGCTTCTACTAATCCCAGTGGTTTAATCCCAGCAGTGCTCAGCCAGTTTTTACTTAATGCACAGCCAGTCATTCATTCCCAACTGAAATTAGTCAAGCTCTTGTAAATGATGACTGAGTAAAAACAGTGTTATGACTTAAAGAATTGGTCCCAGGATGTCAGTTCACTGTCATGAAAATGAAAACTGTGCCCTGTATGCACACAATCCTTACTGCTACTACTAGGAGTTACTCAATGTTGAACACGCACATAAATGATTTTTTTTTTTAATTTATTTTTAGGCTATGATGAAAATCCCATTAGGGAAATTACCTTTGTAAAGCTACAAGTGGACAGTACCTCAAAGCAAGCTACCAGATGTTTATGCATTTAGGGTCACAAAACTTCGCAAGGAAACAAGCACATTTCAAAACATTGCTCAGTTCCCCACCTCCTGACTCAACATGATGGACATTTCCAGGAATTTTTCCCACTGAGTTCATAACCTTGGATGGCACAGCCAAGGTCTGCAGCAATGATGAAACCAGGAACAAAGACAAGGGCTTGAACATCACATGGAAGACAAGAAAGAAGTCAGGGAAACTCGGGGCCACACCAAGCCAAGAATCTGGCAGAGGAAGCCTACATAGAAACCACATGATCCAGGGAGAGAAGAACAAGGCACTCAAGCACAGCCTCTGAGGAAAGTGGTTAACCAGTCAAATTATACCATCTTATTACCCAAAAGACTAGAGAAGATGCTCTAAAGTACTGAGAGTTACAAGCACTCCCAACTGAAATACTAATATTTCATTAACTGGTGTGTTCTTCACACTAGAGAACTAGACTAAATTAGGGAGCCAGCGTAACTTCTAAGTACCCTCAACAGAAAAAGTATCATCTCCCACAAAAGAACTTCAATTCTCATGAAAGTAAATAAAGCTTTCACTAATATTTTTCAAAAGCACATCTTCTGTAATTGTCATGGTTTCTTGTTAGAGGAAGCTCAGCTGATACTTTAAAATGTTAACTAAAAGGTTATGTTCTAATTAAGGTGAATATCACCCATCTGTTATGGATGTAGGAAGGACCAATTAGAAGAACAATGTCTAATTTGATCAACCTCAACTGGCCAGGTTAATCCATGAATGGGTCCAAACAAATATTTAATCTTTTCTAATCACTACAGGATTAGCTGGACTAATCCAATTGGATGTATAGAGTGTTCACCATATTTATTTCAAGTATTCCCCCCTTTTTCTTCCCCTTCACAAGCTATATTAAATTACTTTAAGGCTTTGCAAGGTTTTGGAATTTTATTATGAAACCAGAAAAGCAACCTAGTGAGTAAATTGTTTCACAAAATATAATTCTTTGAAAAAGAACACTCATTCCCTCTTTGGCCCTCCATGAAAATGGTAAAACACCATTTTGGAAAACAATAATCATTCTGGTGTAAGAGACCTGGCAATGTTTGCTGGCTTTAATTTTGCATCAAAACGTATCTGAGAAACAGGGGGCAATTGCAATTAATCATCTCTCCCAGCTATAGATTTTTAAAACTGCACAGTGGGCATCCTCACATTACCTGCTGGTATTTGCTGGGCAACTCCTCACACCAGATGGTTTCTCCAATTCCAGGGGGTCTTTAACCCCAAAAAACCCATGAAGAAGAAAAGGACCTCTCTCCCATCTGTGGTTGACCTGCTTACAAGTACTGGGAGGAAGAACCCAACAATAAAACAATCTGCATCCACTGGAAGTGACTCCTGGGCGGAATTCCCTCAACCAGTTCCACACTGGATTGTCTCTTTCTCATAGCAGGGCTGGATTCACAAAATTACCTGTGACGAGTCTGGTGAGAAGAAAATGGAACTGATCTCCTCAGGAAATGAAGCTGGAGGTGTAAACGGCAAGCGCTGACCCACGGGAGGCTGACTGAGCTGGAAAAGGGAATGCCCTGCTGCTGGCATCGGCCTCTCTGCTCCTGTGGTGGCCACTGTGGTACTGTAACCAGGCTGAGGAGCATCAGGGACTGACATTCACTGCTCTGACACAAATTATGCAATAACTGAAATGCCTTCTGTGAACTGTACACAAAAGTCACCTAGCAACAGTAGATGGGGGATCCAGGAACTTCTTCATGCATTTGATAAATTTTCATTTTAATTGCACTACTTAGATTTGCATCTTGCTCTCTTCCCCTCGCTTAATGAAGCATAGAAAATCCAACCCTTCTCTAACTTCATTGATTTCAGTCTAGGAATTAGATTTTTCTTTCATTTATCTTGCATTATCAGTGTGGCAATGAGAGTCATCACCCATTTCATCCTGACCCTATCATTCCACTCCCCCTGTTTGGAGGAGGCCTGTCATCATTTATTCATTCCCAGGCACATTTTTCTCTTGTTTTCCATTGTACAAATGCATACAATAGCAGAGGTGTTTTATTTCCTGCTATCAAACTGGATGTTTTGATTAGAGCAAGCTCAAAGACCTTGTGTGTTAAGTGAGTGTCAAGCAAAAGGAGCTGCAAACCCTTTGAAGAGATGCTATTCTGCAACTGAATCCATAGTTTTTGAGAGAATTTAAGAAAAGAGAATTATCTAGGCTTTTTTGCTGGTATTATTTAAAAGCTGACTAATGAAACAAGGCACTTAATCCCCTTAGGCCCATTTTTAAAAACTTCACATTTAATAATTCATCCCTTATAGACTTTACTTGTCACAAAATCTTGTCCTCAGCAAATTAATGGGAGCCAGACTCAATCAGAACAACTGCTCAGCTGTCTGGCAGCATCATTAAAGTAGGGTCAACTACCCTAAACTGCCAAAGCTGTAATCCAGGATCCAAGTGGAGCTGGGTACCCCAACTCCAGGGCTGTCCAGCATCCTCAGCACGTGGCTCAGTCCCAAACTGCAGAGCTGTGGGTGAGGCAGGCACTGAGCCAGCCCGGAGCAGGGATCCCATCCCGCTGCAGGGTGACAGCCTTGCGTCCATCTCAGCTGGAGTGAACTGGATGGACTCCTTGGACTGGACTATGGACACACACTCGAGCACTGGGATCACCGTAAGGCCAGTTACACCTCCAGAAAAACTCTGCTCCAGAGGAGACTTCACTGCTGCTAGTTCCTTTTTTAGCTGAAGAATCTGTTTCCTGACAGTGCACCTGGCAGAGCTCACAAATCAAGTCCTGAAGGATCGATCCCATCCCAGCATGAAAAATAAATACCTAAACTGTTCAATTATGCCAGAGAAGCATATTTAAATAGCACTGAGATTAGGGTTATGTAGTTCCACACAGCTCTAGGTAAGCAACAGGAATGCTGAATATCTGCAGTGGAGCACGATATATTCCTGCTCACATCGTAAAGCTGAAAAAACACAGTTCAGATGGTGTGAAATACTGCCAAATTAATGTTCTGGGAACCCATTACTCTTTGTATTTCTTATGTTTACCAGGTTTTATCTGGGCAATCTCAGTATTGTGTAAACACAGTCTATCTGTCTCTTCTATAGATAATATACTCCTTAACAGGGAGAAAAACTAAAGGAGCATTCATTACATAAAATAAAACACCTTGGTCAGAGTGCTTCACTTCAAATAGATCTTAGACCTCCACATGACCCATTCCTAACAGATCCACATAACAATAAACTTTTAATTTCCTCCTCCAGCATTTCTCAGCATCATATCACTCCTTCCCATCACCAACGACAAGCACAGCAAATCTTTAACAAATGACCTAGAGGGTTCTACAACAGTTCTTAGAAGTTACTTAATAAAATTGTTTCATTCACAAGTGTCTAGAGAGTTGCATGTTGATAGCTTGAAAAAGGGTTAAAAATGCGACTTGGATTTCCTAAGGGTTTACAATGAAAGATCAACATTAGTAGTAATAAAGACCCCAATTTAACACACACTTAAGGCAGGTTGTAAACAAAAGGTTTAAAGACAGACAAACAGTAGTTCTTAGATGGAAAAAGGGGAGATTTTGAAAGCTGAGAAAGTTAAATAAAATGTATTGGAAGCATGCCAAGTTTAAAAATATTTTTCATCTGTACTGTTTCTGCAGTATAACATAAACAAAACCAATCATTTAATTAAGCTAATTACATTGATAATACACAATTAATTCAGCTGCAGCCTTGACAAAAATGATGAGATCATGATTCATAGAAAGGTATTTTTTCTCTCTAATTACAAGACAAAACGTGAATGTAGCTTCAGAGCCTGGCTGCAGATCTCAGCGGCAGCACTGATTTCTGGGGTGCAAGGCTGACCTGCACCAGAGAGGGGCTGGCTTTTAGCCACACACTCCCGTGACTGGTGTGAAACAAGGAGGTGCTTTGTGGGGACACCCAGTTCAGCAGTCCCCTCCTTTAAACGCGGGCACCTCTGGCCATGACCCACACTGCTCAGCTGCACACCTCAGTGCTGAACCCAGAAACACACAGCTCCTGAGCTCTGCACTGTCGCCCTCACTGTGCACCGTGACTTGGTCTTCATGTCGGGTTTTTGGTTGGTTTATTCCCCCCAGCTGGCAGGGCACTGCCAGAATCCACAGTTTAGGAAATGCAGCAGATGGTCTGTGTGAAGGAATGTCTTTGTGGGCCGTGAGCCCGTGTCACGCAGTGAGCTCATGCCACGAGCAGCTACGTGATCTTTCCCATTGTGACACCCTGCTCATCTCGGGCTCCTCGCTGAACACTGTCACATTATCCCATGGACAACGTGACACCAGGCACACGGCCCTGCATTATCATTTAGTGGCACTGCTGATATCCAGCATTGAGTTGAAAACCAATATAATGAAACGCTGTTCGTTTTGTGGGCAGGAATGTCACCAGGACATGTAGCTCTGCTGACAGGTGTTTGAAAGGAGGCTGAAAGCCTGTACCAAGTTCACAGGATATGGCAAGTAGGTTGCAGGCAAAGAGTCTGCACCAAATCACATCTCAAGCCAAAATAATAGGACATGCATCAACTAAAGACATGAATTCCACAATTATTTCAGCTGATTTAGAACATTCATCAAAATCTGTGTTTGCTTAACCCTAAGTTTCAGAAGAAGATGGTTCCTGTGAATACGGGTTTTGTGCCATCACCCTTACTTTCCAATATCTAACCATTTCTACATCATTCCCAGCCTCCATGGCAATAAAGGAGAACCTTGCCAACACTGAAGAGCACACAATTACCACATCTACACGCAGCCTGACACAAAAGCTTGAAGGCACCGAGCTTATGCTCCTCTCCATGGTCTGCAGTAGTGATGCTGGAGCCCGTGACAGTGTCTGGGTACCAACACCACGAACAGAACCATCTGTCTTTAACACAGGACTGTGGGCTGATGCTGGGTAGGCTGAGCTGGAGTTGTCCCAGGACAGAAATAATAGGAAAAACAATGCAGGAGATTCACAGAGATATGGAAGCAGAAAGGGAGAGAATAGGATAGAAACACAGGACTGTAACAACTGCCAAACCAGAGCACATTTTCTTGTGAGGGGGTAAAATAGAGAAGATAGCACTAAATTTAATCCATGCATACACCTTGGCAAACCTCTACTGCAAAAAGCAAAGGCCTAAAACAAACTAAACTCTTGTCAGCACGGTCATAAAGTTGAAAGAATTCAGGTATTTCTCCCAAAACAGTATTTAAAAGTCACAACTTAAAAATCTTCTTGACGAAGGAAGCAGTGATGGCCCTGCACAGCAGTCTGTGCTGCTGACCCCAGCTGAGAGAACATGCTAGAAGCTACAGCTCCACAATTCCTCCACCAAGGGAATACACTCTCCCATTCCACCCTATGCACGTTCCCATTCCGCCCTGCCCATGTGCAGCACCCCAGCTCTGCAGGCTGCCTGGAAAGGAGAATTAAACCCACTCTCTGGGTATCAGGACACTCTGCACACCAAATGCTGCAGTTCAAGAGTCTGCATGCCCTAGTCTGAACAGATACTTGACATAAATGACTTAAAATGCTGATTTCAAGCAACTAATACTTACATAACTTTGAATTATTGCTTTAGATTATTTTGAAGTTTTGCAAAAGACTAATTAGGAAACTGATGGGCTGGCAAATCACGTTCAACTGTTGCAAAGAACTAACTTCTATTTCATCCTACAGCTGATGATGAGGTACCTCCATAAAGCTTTTAAGCTTCTACAGAAGAAAAGAATTGGTCTTCAGTCATCCTTTTGTCACTTCTCAAGGTTGCAGCTTCCTCATGCCAGGAGTAGAATGACACCCAAGTTCACTCAGCACGAGACAGTCCGTGTCTGGAAGCAATACAGCTGCATTTATTTTGTCGCCGTGCTGCCAGACTGACTTGATCAGGTCAGTACAAGCTGAGAGATGTCTGAACTGCAGGCAAGTGTCACTGACCTTTCTTCTCTCCGTTGCATCCTCCGTGGATGTTCTCACAACCTCAGCTACATGTGTTTTGAATCATCTGTCCTATCTGGGTTATAAACTTATCCTTTTACCACCTGGAATAATCAAAAGCCGACAATATTCAGAATTGAGGCCCTTATCCTAAGTGTTAAAAGGCAGGTATTTCGCTCACCTCCACACACAAAAGTCCGTATGTTTCATAAGAATACACAGTAACTGGGATAAAATTACAGGCATTAAAGTGGCATTAAATCTTCTGCTTTTAAAAATTATTACTTCAGTTATTACCTGGAAAAAAAAAAAGTGTGTTTTCTAAACACTGACAAAAATGTCATTGAACATATTTTTAGATTAAACTGTCACAATTGAAATGAAAATGCATTTTTAAGATAAGTTTTGACATCTAAGATAGATTTTCATACCCACTGTATTGATTTAGGAAATTTCTCAAGACCACAGACCGCAGACCCTACCAGCCTCCTTGGGGTATCCTGCCTTTCATGATCATATTGAGCTTTCAGGAAAGAATGCTGGCTCCAAAGTAAGCAAGGGTTGTTGGATGTGAGCTTTGCCCGAGAATCTGCCTTGTGATCACGGCAATAATATTAATGAGGCTCCTGGCTTCTCCTTTATTAGGGACATCAAGGTTTTATGAGTCCAAACCCTCTTAGAAAAACTCGTGTAGGTCAAATCTGAAACTCAACTAGACACTAGAAAAGTAATTAGAGAAATTAGTTTAAACTGTTCTACCTCAGCACATTAAGGTTTTGGACACAAAATTCAACACACAGCACAGTATAGTGTGAATTCAAGATACATCAGCCATGGTATCTCAGTCTTCTGAGAGCACACTCATCACACTGATGATTCTTAACTTGCTTGGAGCGGAGAAAGTTCCTGGCAAGGGACTCCCAGCACACTGCACATCCACACCAGGGCTGCAGGGTACCGCTCTGTTCGCCTGCGAGGAGTCCCAGGCCACGGCAAAAATGCACAGCAAACCCCTCCAAGGCCCCCATGCAGCTTAAAGAGAACCATTTGTTCTGCCAGTCGAGTAAGAGGTTCACAATCCACGGGCACAAACACCTGGGCAAGCCCAGGGGAGGAGGCAGTGCAGTGACCAGAAGCAGGGAGAGGAAACAGAGCTGCTCCCTTTGAGGGTGCCGTGGGCTCAGAACAGAAAGGAACCACGGCCTGGACTCGAGCAGGCAGCTGGCATTCTCTTACATACTGTTACAAGGATGTAAATACCTCTACAGAAGTCCTTCTGAAAGGCTGAACTGTCATCAAAAATCCTGGATATCAGACACACTCACGTGTTGATTTGTAGTGGATTACATGGTTTAAGACACGATCTTGCAAACGGACCTTGTTGTTTGCACAGTATCACTAGTGAAGAGCAACACTTCCAGTCCTTTTGTTAAACATCTGCTGTGCTGGAACACAACAGAGCGCTGGAAAACAGCACTGCCATGAGAATATTTGGAAGAGGAAGCAGTGTTTGTTTTTCTGGGAATCCCTTGAATGTCTGAACTTCAGTCATACTATGGTCTCAGTCTCATAGGTAAGTACTATGAAGAACAGATACTCTGGAATGAATGTTTGTTAATTCATGCCCATTTATCAAACCCATATATATACAACCATCTCCTACTGAGCTACTGTAAGTGCTTAAGTCTCCCTCAAGTAAGCTGCATGTACAACTTGCAGTGAATCATTTAAAGGGAAAAGAGCACTGAGTTCACTGTACCAGGACAGACTGATTTCTCTTAATTTTTGCTTCAGCTTGTATCAAATTATATATAAGTCTGTATTTAATTTTATTATATAAATATAAGCTTGCATTTAATTTTGAGAATGCAAATGATCTCTTGGGACCTGATGGAAATACTCTTTAAATTAAGCACGTTCTTGTCTTTCAGGACCCTGGGAATCTTCTGTCATTGCTTTTAGCCCATGCCATCTGTACATATATGACAGACATTAGAGGAATACATTTTTTTAATACCAAATTGCACACAATTCAAAACAAGTAAAAACTTATGCCACATTGGATTGTTTAGATATTTTACCTGAGTGCATTACTCCACATAAGTCACAGGTCTTCAAATAATTACTAGAGATTAAATCCAAGGCTTTCTACAGATAAGCTTCCTCTGAAGCTACCTCTGTATTTCAAAAGCTGGAATTAATTTCAATAGTATCTACTTTAATCATAATTCATACCTGTCACTAAGCTCTCCGGTATTTAGCAAAGGTGATTTTGACTAAGATTGTTTCCTTTTTCTTACATCTTTTTCTTAAAAAAAGCACCCACCATAGCTTCCTGCCTGAAGCAGTTCTTGAGTCTCACTGACAATATCTTCATGCTCTCCTAGTTCCTCAATGACTTCCCATGAAAATATTCCTTTAAAATTTTAAGTCAGTTATTTTAAGGAGGGAGCAGGGCTGGGGTCTTGCTGCCACCACTTTGGATGACAGGAGACTGTGTGACATTGACCAGCAGGGCTGAGGGACAAAGGACAAACTGTTGGTGTGTCACTGCATGGCTGCAGGCAGCCTCCAGTTTAAGGTTCCCATGGATCAGTCCCTGTCTCTCTACACTGATGCAAAAGTACAGCTTTTGCAAAAAAGTCCCCTTTTTTGTTATTTTTTTTTCCTCCTTCCTCAATTGCTGTTTATCTGGTCTGTGTTTGTACATGAAAACCAAAAGATCTCAGCCTAACATTTTAAAAGGTGCCAGTGGCAAGTCTCCCACTGCTAAGCCCATGGAATTCCTGCCTGCTCAGCTGACAAGCACATCCTCTGTACACGGATCCTTCTGTGTCACACAGCTAAACAGCCAGAAGGAGAAATGTGCAAAGTCATTCCAAAAACGTATCAACATCCAAACCTTACCACTAATGAATCAAGCACTGTAGCACCTCCACAAGGATACAGAATGGATTTGGTTTTCTGTGATGTAGGTCTGCACTTTTATCACCTCAACAATATAAACACAGGTATGCATTTATTTAAAATGCATTTCAGTCTCAATAAATACCGAGCCCAAATTACTCACCCTCAACCTTATCTTAAGATGAACTAGCCAGGGGGGGTTTGCAATCCATTCTGCTAAACAACACAGATCCACGGCTCTTAAATTTACAACACAGAGTATTTCTATCACAAAGCTGGAATACATGTGAATACGTGGAAGGATCATGAAGTATGATGCTGTATGAATGATTCCTCTAATAACTGAGCAGTATCAAAAGACAACAATGCTTCCTAGAAAGAAGTAATTTGTCTTGGAAAAAAAAAAAAAGGGGGGGGTCCAGCCATCTGCCAACTGCAGATTATTTCCAAGAACTCACTCAGTGTGACTCAGTTTATAAAAGGACTGGCTGCTGGCCATTATATGCATATTTTACTCTAATTTCTTTAATTCTCATACCATTTCATTCTTTGCATTATCTTTGCAAACACAACCCTGACTCTGAAAAAATGTGTTGCCATTCTTTACAAGGAGCTCAGCAGAGGTCAAGAGAGCTACACAAAGTGCCTGCATAATCATGCACAGCCAGAGTGGGCAACACCAGCATCTAAGTTACGGTAAGAGGAGAAAATACAACATTTTGCATCTTCACTTCCTGCATATGAGAGCTTAAATAAAGCCTGAAAAATAACTTGGAACTCTTTGTTAATTACACATATCCAGCAACCACAAAATCATGCTGGAATTATCTCATTACAGCACACAGAGATACTTATTGTACCTCCTCCATGCCAGTGCTTCCTGCTCCAGGTGGTGCCCCTGTTTCCTGCAAGGGCCATGTCAGGGACCCACCTCCTGCTCTCTTTTACAACACTACATCCATGTGTCAACTCCACTCCCAATTCTCAGAGGCCTGCACTCTCTCCAATAAACTAAAGCTGCTTTACCAAAACTGGAAAGATATAATAAACATTTAAGATTTGGCTTTTACGGATTTGTTTCTGTTTACACATGACATTAAAGAAATTACTTTGCTCTGACAAATTATCAAAACCCGTGCATATTTCATGTATCACTCACCTGCAGAACAGACTCCAACTTCGTAACACAAAAGCTACTTTTCTCCCAAATATGTTCAAACAGAAAAGCTTGCTCTTTGGTCACAAGCACCAACAACATTAAATGTCCATTTTAATAGTAAATGTTAAGTACGGGAACATTTATATCAGATATTCCAATTTAAAACCTCTGAAGAGAAATAACAAGGTTAGTCTTCTCTAGTGATGTGAAAGACTCTGGTTGCTATCAAAAGGCCTAAATGCTGCAAACACTCAAATATTAAGTAGATGCCACTGAATTAACTGAGATTAGTAATGCTAAATTTGTTTGCGTTTGTTTGAACACTAGAGCATGGTTCATATCTCACTTATTCCAGGGGACCACGTTTAAGACATAAACATAATTTAATGACCCATCCTCTTTATGACTAGTAAAATACTCATTCCCCACGTTTCTGTGTGTAGGGGTCTCCTCAATTTCACAATGAAAGAGATGAACTATTTCCACTGCACATTTTGGGGGATTTCAGGGAACACTGTTACGTATCTTCCTACGACTGTGCTGTAGTTGATGTCAGAGCAAGATTAAATTGTGAACAAAAAGCGCTCTTCACAATTCCACAGATACAAAATTGGGGTTTGGAAAGCCTACCAGTGGGAACAAATAACCAATAAAGCCTACAATGCTGCAGGAAAAAGCCCTTCTTGTTCAAGGACTTAAACCACTTTATGAAGGTTTGCCTCTAATTCAACTATAGGAGTATTATTACAACTTCTGCAGGAAGAACTCCAAGTTACAGGCATATAGGTCAGAATGCACAAAGGAACAGACTTCTGGTCACTCGGACACATCTCTAGCACCCGAAAGCAGTCGAATAATCTCTTCCAAAAGGAAAATAAGATTGTTTTACTTTCATTACCCACTGGAATATGAATTTGGAATAACTGAACACAAAAGACTAAGCATTTAAAATGTCAATCTACCTTTTGCAAAAAGCTGAAAGAAAACACTAATTATTCGTATAACTCATAACTCCCTTACACTATTCTGAAAATAAAGCAGTATCTGACACTCAATATACTCAGAACTCCTCTTATACCAATACACACATCCTTGTCTGAAATTGTAGAACACTGTCAGTTCTCTCAACTAGGATACGTCTTGTGAGGGACAAATTACTTGAAACTCAACCCTATGGACAAGTGAAAATGTGAACTTTCATCCCTTTTTTCAGCATAGCTGCAAGCCCTGACGCCTGCAGTGTAACATGAATGCTCTCTCAGATTCCAGCTCTGTGGAGCAATAAAGAGTTCCAACTGCATAATTACTGAGCCAATCTCCCATCTCAGGCTTTATCCCTTGGGTTGGAAATGTCTGATTAATATGAAAGCCCACTTTCCAAGGCAGGAGGAGCAGGCTCTGTATGAGTGAACTAGGCAGAAAAATACATGAACTCCATTAGTGGTGGGGTCAGCTTCTGTACCAATCTAGAGCCATTTTCATCTTTTCCTATAGATAAATATATATTTATTTTTTAAAACCTATTTATCCTTTAAGGGCTATGAGAATTACCACACAGGATACATCTTCTTTGTAAAATCTCTGCACTTGATCAGCACTCTATGGGACTTAGTCACAGGTCATGATTCTCAACAACTTTCCAAATGCACCCATTCAACAGCCAGCAATCTCTAGTGTCAGATGCTTCTGCCCATAATATGAACCCTGCTTTCACATGTGAAGAGGCACAAACCAGAAGTTGTCATCAGAGTCTTCATGAATTTCTTTAAATACGTTTGCTAACCCATAATTATGTAAGGCCAAAAGCCCAGCTTGTTTTTCTAAAATGTTCAAAGTTTATCAACAAAAGGCTGCTGAGGAGTCCTCTCTTTGTCCTTCAGCAAGCCAGCCACGTTTTCCTGCTGTGAAGAAGGGTAAAGCATTGGTTTAGCATCTGCACGTGTACTTGGAGCTTTTAACACCCTGCAATCATGCAATTGTTTAGGTTGGAAATGACCTTTAAGACCATCAAGTCCAACCACTAACCCAGCATTGCCAACTCCACCACTGAACCATGGCCCCAAGTGCCACATCTATGTCTTCTAAATCCCTCCACAGGTGGGAACTCCACTGCCCTGGGCAGCCTGCTCCAATGCTTGACAATGAGTAAATGTTTCCTAATACCCAATTTAAGCCTCCTCTGGCACAACTTGAGGCCGTTTTCTCTTGATCCTTTTTACATGGGAGAAGAGACCAATCCCCATCTCACTCTATGATCACCAGCCTCCTCTCAGGGAGTTGTGGAGAGCAAGAAGGTCCCCCCAAGCCTCTTTTTCTTCAGGCTGAACCCCCCCAGCTCCCCCAGTTCCTTCCCAGCTCCCTTCCCTTCTCTGGACATTCTGTTCTTAAGATTATTGTTCTGATTAGAAAAGCATTCAACTGGCTATCACAAGCAGCACAGTATTGAAGTCTTAATTTCAGTAAAAATCATGTGAATGGCTCATTACTTTTCAGTTTTGCTACTTTGAGTGATTCACTGCATAAAGTAAATGATGTGTAAAGTGGAGAACAGTTCAATTTCTATAGGCTATTAAAACAAAAATATTGGAGGTTGGGAGCAGGGAAAATGGTCGTGCTGCAGGGGAGTGCTGGTCCATTTAGAACCACTGCACGCATCTGAGTTTTACAGAAACAAGAAAAATTATACTGAAAAATGAACTCTCTTTTTTAAAAAGTATTGCCCATTATAAATCATGCTCTGCAAGATACACAGAATACAGAATAATCCTTGAATCATCACACGCATGCAGCCGTACTGACAGCTTGCAGCATTTACTGCCACAATATAACTTCTACCACACAAAAGAATTCTGAAAATCCCCATTTTCCAATATGGATGGCCCCTCATTTTAGAGTCATGAGATCATATCAAGAGGAGCACTTGATTCCCCTTTTTCTGTATAGAAAGTGCTGAGCCCTCTTAAAAGGAAGGCAAAAAAGCAAGATTCATGAAAATCAATAGTGCAGTCCAGACTTTGTGATATTATCAGTATGCAGACCAAAGTAAAGAAAAAATTTTCTCATGACAAAGATTCATTAGAAAACCCTGGTTTTGTTCAGGGCAGCTTGGCCTTGACGGATTGGCTTGTCTGTTACCTCTGGGCGGCACTGCTTGTCTCAAACAAGCTCCTGACAATATTCTCTCCTCCATATGCACAGAACTACCCTTTGAGGATGAAATTAAATTATGTCACTTGAAACCAAGGTGGAGAATTTGCCACACTACTGCTTAAGCTGCTCCTATTAAAAGAGAAGAACCTAAATCCTTTAGACTCCTATCAAAATCCCAAGCTTCAGAAGTCAGCACCTTTCCTCCAAAATCTCCTTGCCAGGAAGCTCTGACTCTTAAATAAGAAGCTCCTGAATGAGGAGAATGGGATTACTGCTGATTTCCTCTTCAGGGACATCATTAACACACACATTGAATCTTTCCAGCCTTTCTTTTTCCGCTCCACAATCCTCTACATCTGCAGTAGAAAAATCCTTCCCTCTTCTACAAACTGCAATGCCCTCAATTCCCACAGAGCCCAAGCCCCTCTTTGCTCAGCAACTTTTTCCTCTTCTCAAAGATCTCACCTACTACTGACTGTTCACCTTCGGAAACATAATTTCACCTATTTCACTCAAAGCTTCACTAGGGAGACCTGGGATTTCCTCCTCTTTCCCTGCAGACTCAAAGTATCATGCAATCCTTCCTCTGTCCCAAAAGCCACTATCCCATAATGTTGCTGTGAGCAGCCACTTGCAAATGCAATAAATCTGGCGTATTCCATGCAATTCTAACTGCACTCCCCACACTCCATCCTCTGCATACACAATTGAAAACACACAGCCAAAAACTTCTCTGCTGCTGGAAAGCTCAATTTTTCACTACCATGGAATTTGACCTGGAAGACCTACACTAAAGATGCACATCACTGACGTGGCACATGGAAAACCTGGGAGAGGTAAAGCTCTAAAAACATTCCCCTGAGCATTTCTGAGCAGATTTCTTTCTGAGCATTCCTTAGATGACCTCGTCACCTTTACTTCAAGACATCCCATAAGAAAAAAGTGTGAAGCTCAACTCGTTCCACTGCCATCCAATAACTTTATCCAGTTTAGAGGAGAACACGTTTTAACTGAAAATTTGGACTGGAGTAGACAGCAGGAAGAGACATGGCACTAAATCCTGTTCCTGAGGTCTCACCTGTGTGCTTCTAATTCTGCCTTCAAGAGCACTGTGTGTTTGCAGAGTCAGAGCCTACAGGAACAGTACAAGGTCTCTGCTGACAGATTTAAACCATGGCCATAACACACATTTGTCATACCTGTATTTAAAGCTCTGGAACTTGACAGTACTATAATAATTATCTTATTGCTTATGTTCTCTTTTTCACTGGGATCTAAACAGTTAAAATAGTTTTATTTGAAAATACACTTCAAAATTTATGAAAACAAAAAAAAGACATCACTTTCTTTTATTAGAAGATGTACTGAATGAAGAGAATATGTCAGAAGGTACTAAAAACCCCCAAAGAAATCATCAATAGGCAACATGAGTTACTGTACTGCCAGAAACACTAAAACCAACCTAGTGCAGCAGCCACAGATTTATTGGCCTGGAAAGGATATGGAGCCTCTCGAGCCAAGAGATGTTAGTGCATTAAAAATTGCACTGGATCAAAACACTGGATATAATTTCACTAAGGGGAATCAATGAGGAGCATGGAATTTACATGGGGTTTCTTTACCCAGAATACATGAAGTCAGCGTCTGGCTTCTTTTATTAAATGTAGCCTTTTTTCACGTTTTTCCTTAAATTTTTTTTGGAACAGCGCATTGTTATGCCGTATAGCCAAAACCATTTTAGTCTGCTGGCAAACATGTTCAATATGGGTTTAATAAATGAGTGGGAAAGTCGTTAATAAATATTATTTTTCACCAGGAGACTCTGCTGCCTACAGTGAGAAGCTATCCAAGGTTAGTTTGAGACACTGACGTGTGCATGTATGTTGATGGTTTGGGCTGGGTTTTCTCACTAACAAGGCACCAGGCACATGACTTTCAATATCCCAACAGCAGCATTTCGATTTGAAAATGCAATGAATGCCAAGTGCTGCTAATGCTGATCTAGGTGGGATTTTTACCTCAATTAATCTGGAATTCTAACGTTATCAACAGGAGTCTTTCGACTGCAGGTGTAACTGCAAAGCACATGGGCTCTCTTCCAGAGTAAAACAGATCCGTGTAGTCGGAGATGTTGAAAAACATTCACAGAGTTAAGATTCAGTCTGGCTCTGATTTGAATCAAGTCGATGAATTGTAAATAGAAACACTCTAATCCCACACAGGGACAGCAGGGAACTCCCAGAGCCCCTCTGATGTGCTGAATGGGTTCTTTTAGAAAGGAATGCCACACTTCAAGAATGCTGATTAAAAAAGATTTCATTTTCCATAAAAAAAAAAAAAATAGGAGGAAGGCTTTTTCTTTTTTTAAATTCTCCCTGGCACCAGCCAAAGATACACACACAGTTTTGATGAATTCTGTTCCTCAATTCATAAGCAAGTGTCCACATCACACAATTTTAATGTGCCTTATCACAGTGTGTTTCTCCAGCTATTTTACAGATCACACAAGGCCATTGCTCAGACCTTTAGAGTAAAGATGTTACATGTGGAAATCTCCTGGTGTAAATGAAATGAAATCACAAGGTATACTCTTTTCAGTCAACAGATTATATGGGTACAGATTTGCTGGTGTCAGATTTATTACTTACATTTTCAAAACAGATTTTAAGCAGAATGTAAGTGATTCTCACACTTTTTTTTTTTTTTTATTCTTCAGGGAATGGTTTGGTGTGAGCCTCCCATACATTTCAATTTGATCTATAATTTTATGTGGACTGACCACTGTCCTCACTCAGAATATTTTTGAAATAAATTCTGGGACTTGTTCTGTGTTACAGGGTTTTCAAAAACAAAACAAGAAACCCATACAGCTGAAGTTATCACATGGTTTTCCACTGTAAAGGACATTCATGCTACTTCTCTATAACTTCTACTTCTAAAACATCACATATAGATCCCTGCTTTAATTAATACAATTTAACCCAACAACATCAAATGGTTCTCAAAACAAAGTGGGATGAAAAAATATTCGGAACTTTGTTTCATTCAATATGCATATTTAATAGATTTTTTTTTTAATTGAAGAGTAAAACACTTTAATAACTAAAATGTCACGTTCCTCTTCCCCCTTGCAATGAGCACAATCAGAGATAAAACCAAAGACAGAATCTAAATGGAGTCCAAATTTGAAAATAAAAGAATGAACACATCCACAGCTCTTTATGCTTAGAGGCTACACTGGAAACAAAAACAACCAACCAGAAACAGCATCCAAATACTAACAAGAAAAAGCCTTTTCTCACTTACAGCTCAACACAAATATTAAAACAGTTTCAGATAAAGTTTCATTTCCCACATCATGGATCAATCCCTGCATCAGTTTTACATAGCTAGCCAAGATAAGAATGCGTCCAAATTACTCTAAAGGTCATCATAAAGGTTTAATTCCATTTTTATATCCAATTTTTTATTTAAACAAATTATCATGCATGTGAATCTGAGAAATTCAAAGGTTAGCATGTAAATAGACTTGAGTTACTTCACTCAAGAGCCCTCAGGCTGTTGAAACTCATATCCTGGCAGACCAATAAAACTTGTACAAAATCAAAATGCTTGATCTACAGAATGCTGAGTTCTTCGGTCCCAAGCCAATAAAGAACCTTAGCATTCGTGTGTCTGTCTTTAAAGCACATGAATCCAGGGCTGACCCTGACTTGTGCAGTCAGCAAGTCACAACAAATGGCTATGGAAGGAAGATGAGAATGAGGAGTTGTCCTGCAGCATCAAGAAACTTATTTGACAGAACAACGATATATGGAGTGTTCAGATTCTTTTTCAGACCAACCGTACCGTGCAGCAGAGCCCTCCTAAGATGCAAGACCCCAAGCACCTTAAGCTGATGTGCTGCAGACACTGAGAGGAGCATCCTGCCCCTGCTGAGGCTGAGCCCAGCCCAGGATGGCTCCAGCTGTGGTGACACTCCTGAAGGGTCACACAGAAAACTGGAGAACTGCATGGAAATGCTCTCAGGAGACTGAAAGCCAAACGAGGCTGTGAGGAGAGACACCACAGGGAGGAGGTGACCAACCAAGCCCACTCCCCACTCATGGCACATGCCTCGACAGCACTGAAGCATGAAGCATGAAAATAAAACATGACAGCTGTGCTAGAGCAAAGCTGGCTTTAAGGTGGCTGCTCTGCTGCATAAAATGAACCCACAGATATTCACTAAAGAAAAGGAGCCTGCACAATTAGGAGTCAACAGGCAGTAGCTGTCTGCAATCATGCAGCTGCCTCCAAGGAAGGAATGTTGTTTTAACACTCTGGAAGAACTTCAAGTCTTCTGAGACACCATCCAGGGTTGTGCCAGTGCAGACATCTCTGCCAGGAGAAGGGGATTGTCTTCAGAAACTCATCTTGGTTTTACGTCGTGGTGATCTTTGGTCAGGACAAGCAGGCAGTGATGCTGATGCAGCAACAGCACATCCGTTCTCTTCTCGCAGGAATGGACATTGAAAGAGAATGCATTCTGTGAGCAGATCCTTGCTGGGCCTGAGTGCAGACCTGTGGGGCTGCTCCCCAGCCCTTCACACAGGGAATGTGCCTGGATACCACACTGACAGAGGGAACTGCCTCCCTAATCCTTACCTAGCAGCCTCACCCACCGCAAGTGTACCCCGAGTCCTCAGAACTCCGAGGTACTGGATGACGTGCCTGGTTTTGTCACTTTCAGCAATGCAGATTGGTATATTCACATTTGACTGTGCTTCCATCCTGTAAGGCCTGTATTTTTAAATTTTAAGCAACTTTAAATTTTAATTTTATATTAATATATAATAAATTAAATAAGCAATTTTAAATTTTTAAGCAACATGCAAAGCCAGAACAGCTCTATTCTGATTCCTGCTTAGCCAGGGCCTCGTGCTGCACCACCAAACCCAGCACATGCTCTGGTGGCACCTGATATGACAGCAGTCCCAAAAGGTGTCACAGTGTGTGGTGGGAAGAGTGCGTGGGCTGGAAGCCTGCACTTTGCTTTTAGTATTTCAGTTTTATTGATCTTAAAATAAAAACTCACTAAAACTTGCTATAAAGCCCATCAGTCATAAAATAAGATCAAAAGCAGACCTATAGAAAAGATGTCTGCTTGAGGAAAAGACCTTGATGATGGTTTCAGAAATACAAGAAAGCACATCCTTAAATAATGTTTATAGCCTCAAAACTGCTCTGTTCAGACAGATTATAAAATTAGATAAAACTATCTATTGCCTTGAGTGATGACAGGAAAATGAACGTTTCATCCTCTACAGAACCAGGAATCTTCAGATAAGATTTGTCTCTGCCATCACAAGATAAATCACCGTGGGTCTCACGCTGCTGCAGTTTACACCAGTTGTACCTGGTGTAACTCGAAAGCCTTCACTCAAGTTACTCCACCTTCAAGTAGCCATGAGGAGAATCAGTTTTCAGATACAGAGAGGTAACTTGAAAATCTTTGAAACCTTCATTAGTTCTTTGCATTTTCCTTGAGGCTGTGCCATCCCCAGCCTTATTTTATCTTTGCTATTCACCAGCACGTCATTTCTAAGCCTACAGTGGGTAGATGTGCAGGTACGTATTTCTTTTTATATAGCTTTTTCTACATATCTTATTTGTCCTTGAATTCTTGGGTGCTCCTTTCTGCAAAAGTAAAATCATTGCTGAGGCTAGTCTTGCTGCTCAGACCTAATGAGCATACTTAGGAAAAAAAAAAGGGAGGGAGGATGTTTGGCGAATATTTAAAAAAAATGAGATGACAAACCTCACAGCCCATTAGAAAATGTCTAGATCACAAAGAAAAAAATTACAACAAATTCTGATTTGAACCACTGAAATGACACTTCCTGCTCTCCAACTGAAGTGTACCTGACTCATTAAAAAACTCCCCTCCACTCTGAAATTAATTGTACACTCAGAAGAAATGACAGCTCATGCTATCAAATACAAGATGCACGTGGTTAAAGCGTGCAAGAAAGAGAAGGACTGACCCTCAGGATCCACACACACACACGAGAGCTCCCTACCAGCAGACTGAAATAAGATGGCTTTTCTTCCCCCTTAAGCCAATGCCCCCAGCTCCAGACTCATCTGCTGCAGAAGCAAACTCTTGGGTGTGCCTGAGCTTGTGTGAGTGGCTGGGTGAGTTGGATGTCAGGTGTGTTACTGCACAACAGCCACAAATGCCTCAAAACAGGTTTGGTATTGAACAGTAACAGCTTTGCTGTAAGGAAGGCAGACTGAGGATATTGGAGAATGAAAGGTTAACAGGGAAGGATGGCACCTGTTACTACATGATTTGATACTTTGGACACAGAAATTCTTCAGCCATGGAACTCTAAAGGTCTCGGAAAAATACTCCCTTTTCCTTCCCCACTATATTGGTACAGCTAGTGAAACAAAATACCTGTTTTGTTTGAACCCTAACCTTCTCTCATACCCTTTGCAGAAGTTACTGTGCACATTTGAATATCAAAGCATTGGTCCTCTTCATCTTTTCCAAATTTTGCTACTACATATAGAAGCAGCAAGAGTGAGGTAGGTGTGATAAAAATTCTTAAAATCTGGAGGGGGGTGGTGGTGAAAGAGTATTTTTGCTGCTATATTTAGCACATAAGTTAAAACATTAGGAGCTCATAAGAGTAATTTTGTTTTCAACAAAAATTAACTACAGTGGGTTTTAGTTCTTTATACATTTACTTCCTCTGCAGGACTAGATCTCCGTAAGTTGTATTATAAAATCCAAATAAAAAAGAGCATGTGCCTGACTCTCTTTGCATATGTATATATAAGTACTTAACATTTTTTGTATCTCATATGTTCTTTTGGCACTTCCTGACTTTCTCCTGTCCCCCAGCAGGACTCAAGGAATGATCCTTCTCTCAGGAATCCATTTTTGCAGGTTGCCAGGAGGAGGTTTTTCAGTAATGAGTTCAAGCTGGCTCGTACCCACTGTGGTTCACTCATTTGCCACTTAACAATATATTCCATGGCACATCCCAATAAAGTAATCTTCACTGGGGAAACAGAACCCTTCCCTTTTCTTTGGCATCATAATTGAAAAGCTTTAGTTTCATTCTATCCTTGGAGCCAGGGCCCAAGCTCAATTAAATCAGTGCAAAGATTATCAGGGTTTTCAACTCCTTTTGGACTAAAGCCAAGGCGAATGCTATATTCTGTTTTGTAAAGACTACATACATTTAAATCAGAGAAGACTTTCTCATTCCTGTGTTTTCAGGTAAAAAACAATATTCATCTTGCTAAGAGCTACTTCATCACTCACTGGTACTATATCCACCAGATAACATCTGCCAGCACTATGCAGTAGCTTCATACTCAGGGACAGAACCTGCATGCCTGAAAACTCTCACCTGAGTGGCACATAAATCCTCACAGTGACTCCAGGACAGCAGTGGCTTCAGCAGGAACTTCTCAAGGAAACACTTCTGAATCACTAACTCTCACTTTACTCCCAGTGCGCAGATACACTTTTTCATTATTCCCAAGGGTATGAAACTAGTTGCATGCATGAAGACTGATATATTCATAACTAATAAAAAAAAAAAATCAACAGGAAAGCAGTCTGGGTTAAAAGGATTCACCCTCCTGCAGGCGGTATGCTGTTTCTTTAATTTCACATTCATTTGCTAGTGCCCCCAAAACATTAACTTTTTTGGCAATAAATTTGGTGGCTTTCACGTTTTCTGAACATTTTTTCCCAACTGACTATACCTGAAGAAGTTACTATTTCTGAAGTTGAAAGCATTAAAAAAATTAAAAGTATTCCTCAAATTTGTTTTTTATATTTGTACCTTTAGACCTACTCCCCATTCTGTGTGCCATTGTTTTGTCTGCAGTGTTCTAGCATTTTATACTTCACGTTTACAACTACCATGTGCTACTGTTCTGCCAAGTTAAGTGAAGAAGGGAGGATGCAATGTGCTACGGGAGGTGAGTCCTGCCAAACCCCAACAGCCTCTTTTTACCTCATTCACTGTGCAAAAAGAAGTGCCTCAGTTTTAGCAGTCTGTAGGAGCATTTCAGAGACCTACACATCTCTGTGCCTTTAAAACATAAAAATTTCTCTCATTTAATGCTAACTGCACACCTATATGACTGGCATCTGGATCATTTCCTGCTGAGTCAGATGCAGAAATAGCCCTGATTTTTTTACACTTCTAGTCCACAGGAAAAAAAAAAAATCAGCTCTGCGCCACATGCCAAAACTTTTCCTTAGAGCAATCTGCATGGGTAGAAACAGAGGGAAGGCTTTCCAGAGACATTAGGCCATGCTTTCTGTTACGACTTTCACACAACCACCTGGCCCAAAACTACTAAGAGAAAAAAGGAGGAAATAACACACGAGGAAGTGATTAAATGCATGTAGAAAAGACGTTCTAGCATAGATAACTGGTTTCTGTCTGCTTGTCAGCTGTATTTCTCAGAGTGCTATTTATCCACTCAAAATTACTGCCTACCCAGCTGTATGAGCACTGTTGGGTGAAACAGGACTCTGCAGCTGGGGTGGGGCAAGCTAAGCCTTGGAGAGGAGGTCATGCAGAGCAGGAATGAGGAGAGGTTCCTGCAGCAGTGACTTCTACCCAAGGTGCCAGTGGGGCACAGGGCTTCAAACATTCCATGAATCACTGGTCACATATGGAAAATGCAGATACTACAAAGAAGCCGTCTCAGAACACAACTAAAAGAGGAAAAAAGAGATCTAAAAGTTCCACGTTTTTACATATGCATCTCTAAAATCCTGGTAGCAGAGACATACAGAGTATTGTTATGAAAAGCCTCTATTCCTGTCCAGGGCCTTCTGTTTACCATGAATACTATGAAACCCAACAAAAGCAGTAATAGAAAGGGTAAAGAAATTATTATATCCCCTACAGACATACCTCTTTCCCACAGCAATCTAAAAAAGGCTAAAGGAAGCTCTCACAAGCATTCCACAGCATAAATCAGAAAAAAAGTCACACAATTGCAAAAGTCATGGCAAAAAGTGTAAGAAATGTTAAAGCTCTTCTTTCTATAAGAATCCATGAAGGTTTGCATCAATACTTATCTTCCAAATGTAAACATCTGCAGAGATTCTAATTTTAGCGTGGTACAAAGACAAAAGTCTCAATACAGGAAAATGAAGAGAGCCAATCTCAAGCCTTTCCCTTTCCAGTTAAAAGATTCAGAGCAGATGAAGTTATTCTCAGCAGGACAAAGCTGTTGGATCCTCTCACATCTGACAAAAGCCACCCTTCAGTTGTTGTAAATAGGCCTGTAAGACTGAGGGAAAGATTTGGGAGTATGTAGGGAAGACACAACCCATGAATTCCTTACTTCCAAGTCCTATTCTCACATTGCTTTCATTCAGATTCACACCAAAGCCAAGAGCTCCTCCACACAATGTATGAAGAACAGTGGGAGGGTCAATAGGAAGCTGCTAGGTAGCAGCACCAATCCTTTCCCCACTGAAATGGATAGGAAATAATGCAGCAGATTTTATCTACAACCACACAAATCTTCCTAATCCCAAAATCTAAACTGAGTTTAGAGAAAATGTCTTGAGCTTTTTGTAAGGCCGATGACAATTAAGAGATTCAGCACCTCATTAAGTAAATCCCAACTCTCAGGAAAATAGCAAACAAAAGGCATAATCCAGTAGCTGCTTCCAATATATTTACACTCCATCTGCATGGCCCGAAGTGTAGAAATGCAATCCAAACAGATGTCCATGAAAAAGGCACAGGACCAGGAATCCACATTAACTTCAAATCTGATATGCCGCATATGTCATTTCACAGATATTTCCGAGGACAGATGAAAAGCCATGTCCATTAAAAGTCATATGGAAGAGTCAGTTTTAGTAAGAATCATGTTCACATACCATGGATTTGAGCAGACACCTCTACGTGGTTATAGCACAACATCTACTCTGATGTCACTTCATCCCTGCATCCTTAGAAATGCCAGTCTGCCCACACTGGTGTACACAGGACTGGTCCATGTGCTGCTTCAAAGCAGCTCTGACAGCCTTGCCATGGGCAAGGGCACCTGTCCAACTCCAAATCAGGGATCCTGCACTAGTGCCCAGTCAGTACAGCGCAACATTCAACAAGGCATTCCTTGCTCTGCACGCACATTCTTCCTCCTCTTCTCTAGAGAGACACCTAAGGGAAAAGCATTGAGGACAAAGGGGGAAAAGCTGAAGTGAAGAGGTGAAAAAGGACTGACCTAAGTATTTGTCCATTTGTGCTCTGGGGGGTTGAAACCCACCAGCACACAATCACAAAACAAGCATAACAGCAGTTCTACTTTCCTTACCTCGACAGTCTGCTAAAATTCTAAAAACTTTTGAACATGTTTCATCTGAAAGATAAGACATCAATAAGCTCATTTAAAATCAAGCACACCTCTTTTTAAACTAAAGTATCCTCCAAGCCTGCCAAACTCAATGCTCTCAACTGATGGGTGACCAGGGAAGCCATGACAATCCAGAGCATCAAGAAAATCGTGAACTAAGATCAAACATGAATTCTGAAATCTGATCTAAAAATCCCAATATAACTCAGAACGCTCTCTCTTACACTGAAAAAGGTGATCCTGTTGCTTTTACACACCCTCCATCTGTCTGTAGTCCTGCCTCTTGTGTGACAGGAACTGCGATCTCCCTGGGACTGTCACAGTGTCTTAGGGCTTCTTATGCAGCCCCAGCCCATAAATAAAATACCCCACAACAGCAAAAAGTCATTTTCTGTTAGTAACTGGGTGAAAAGAAAACTTTATTATCTTTTTTTTTTTTACAACTAAACACACCTAACAGTTTAGATCAGTAATGAGTTATGTTACACAGCACTACTAAAAGGCATATATTCAAATTACTCTAAAAGGAAAAACAGATTACATCTGCATAACACATTCATTAACTTGTCTAAAAATCCCAAAATAATCTAAGTCATTCTACATTTGCCTTCTAAACCAAGGCAAAAAAACCCCCAATGGCAGCGTGTATCTGTAAACCTAAAAAGTATTTAATTTTCTGAGTAAAATACTCATCCATTGAGTCTACAGTTGGCACAATGCAAACTAAAATGCCACCATCACTGGGGCACGGAGCTGAGACTGGAATCTATTTCTATTTTCTGTGTTCCCCTGAACATACTTGCTTTGAGATTCTGCTCTCTTAACATTGCACTCTCAGCCATTTTCTTTTTAAGACTGAAAATGCAATGGTGAAAATGAAGAATTTCCTGTAAATTAGTCCTTTTGCACTAAGTTATCTACAAGGGTTTTACTCCTACTTTTATTGAACTGCCCAACATTTACAATATCGTAGTACCAATACTCTTACTCAAAAAACATCTACAATTTTGGATCCAGAAATGTCCTAAGAAAATGCCTCTCCTGTTTTCAAATTCACAAGAAAAGGACTACTAAAACAACAAAAAGAATTTTAAACAACTGATCATCTTTGGGGTAGAAGGATGTGTAATAAAAAGCTGAATTATCATTGAAATACCCCCAAACTGACAGTCAGTGATCTTTTTATTCCAAAAACGTTTTGTGCAGGATCTTCATACGCTTACACTCTTTCATTTAAAGAACTTACACATTCAAAACTTTGTCAGAACACATTGTTTCTCAGGTCTTCACGCACTTCTTTCACAAAAAGTCAGACTGACTTTGGCAAGCAGGAACTTGGACTCGATTGCACGGAGAACAATTTGATTTCAGAGGATTTCCTGAAGCACTCCCACAGCCAGCAGCAGAATCACTGGGCTGAGGGACTTGATGGAATCAGACTGAGCAGTAACAATGCCTGATGGAAACGCCACGTGAGAACAAAAGGGAAATAACGGGAGAAAACCACCCACCTTCTAGTCCACAGGAAGGAGACAACAAATTTCGCAACGTGGTTGTGAATAAAGTGTGTAACTCCAGAAGAAAGGACACTAAAGAAGATACCAGGTAGCCAAGCCCTCAGATTCATTTGCTCACTTTGCTTTTTCAGGCTTTTTGGTCTTTTTTTTTTTTTTTAATGAATGAACACTTTCTCACCAGCCATCCTTGTGTTTTCTATCTCAACTAACACATCATTAGTTTATTGGGCTACAGTTCCACCGCGCTTTTCTACTCTGAAAATATAGCCAACAGCCTGACAAGGTACTAGGAAGGACAAAGAGGAAGAAAAAGATAAACACAAACACCAACAGGGATAGAAGACAACCAAATACACGATCACATGATATATGTGTGCGCTCATTAGATTTCTTGTTGTAGCACCAAGATGCCCTACCCACATTGCCTGAACAACAGTTATAAATAGATGATGAAGAGACTGTCCCTGCCCCAAATTGCTGACATTCTAGGCATCAAATGGCAGCCACAGCCAGAGAAGCTCAGGAAGCAAGTTTACGTGATGATTATCAAGGCTAAATGGATGATATCTTATCTAGACGATTTTCTGTTTCCTTTTAAATGTACTTAATGTTTATTTCTCTCACCACTTCACATGGAATTATCCTGTCCTTTCAAAGCCTCAGGCCAAACAGCTCTGTAAAATCTGTATTTAATAAATTGAATGTTACAAAGATAATTTAAACAATACAGCACTTTTGTTTAGCAGTCGAAGCATTGCAACTCCAGTAACCAGCCAAAAAGTTCAGTACTGGTAAGAATATAATGATTTCCAGTATAAGCTTCTGGCAATATTATCCAGCTATCCACAAGCACAGTTCTGTATATGCATTCCTCAGAAAGAACTGCACCATTTCAGAAACCAAACCTGCATACAACACGCAGGAACTCTTGCAACAGTGAGCTACTCACAGTGCTGGTGACTCCCAAGTGTGACTGCTGATGGCCACTGGATAAAAGGTCATTTCAGTGTAACAGCTAAGACTTAATGTAGGGTTTTCCTATGTTTAAGGAGAAGTCCGCTATTAACAATACAGACACTCGCTGTAGTTATCCTGTAAAGACTTACGTGGACATGATCCTTACTAGAAATGGTTTGCAGGACAGCAATTTCCGTTCTATAGCTAGAAATAAGTGTCCTCCCAAGGTTTTCATTTGTTTTTCCACTTGATTCGAAAGCATAAAGTCATCAGAATTTTCTTATTTCCTCCATTATTCCTCTGATTTTTCCTGTGTTCTTTTAAAGACTTGCAATTTCTTCTTCCTAACAAGCTGCCCAAATGACAAGCAGCAGCCAAGGGATACACTAATGCAATCAGAAACACACAGAAATTACCAAGATCAACAGTTATTTACATTCTGTTGGAGTCAGAGGTGCTGATAAAACACCAGGATCACAGGTGCTGTAGAGATCCAGGATAAATCCTGGTGCCTGTCTCAGGGCTGCCAGTAAAAGTCAAGGCAGACAACAGCTGACAGATACACACAGGGGCAGGAAGGACAGAAAGGGGCAGAAGTATGAGAAACTTGGTCAGTGCAAGAGGCAGCAGATTCACCACAGTTTGGGTTGGCCTTTCACAAGTATTTTGTTTACCAGGACCTTAAGGAGAGTTTTAAGAACAGCATTTAAAGGAAGGCAGTGAAGGCACAGAGAGCTCACGCGTCTCTACCGTGAAAGGTAGCATAGGAGAAGCCAAAACTGTACCCATCTGAATTTTTATACTGAGAGAAAAGGCTGGAATTACTGGCCTGTGACAGTACCTGACTTTTAGATCACAGGTGACCAGCAGCATGGGTTACACGGGAAAATACAGGATGGAAGGTGTATTTTAGACGCAGGAGGGGAGCACTATTAAGGAAACATGGAATGGAATCAGTAGTTTGATTAGGGAAATTAACTTTTCAGTAGGATTTAAATAACCTTGAAAAAACAGTGAAAACCATAAAAACCCATCAGATACTTGCTTTCTGTAATGTATCCTATGGGAAATGAAATAGTATGGGAAAAATCTAGAGGCACACAGTCTTAGAGGACGTGAGAGGCTGGAATTAACTTCTGCACAAGCTCATTTTATGTTTAATATGCACTACAGGAAAATTTAAAAGGTGAGAGTTTATTTGAGATTTTTCCACATTTAATTTTCAACTTGTTTGTACACAGAAATAAAGCAAATTTCTTAAATTATTAGTGGATAGTAGATAATCACACTGATTTCAATTTCTATGAAAAATGGAACAATACAAGACACCGAGGAAGAAACCCATTAATTCTTTTGTAAGGTACAGCATGAAAGCATCAATCTGAATCTAGAATCCTGACAAAAGTGTAAACATAACTTCTGAAAATGTATTATTCCAAGGCATCACAGGTACTCTTTCAGCCAAAAAAAAAAAAAAAAAAGATACCACCTCACACCATTTGGAATGTTTAGAGACAGAATACACAAGCTACACAGTGAGTTCAATAATCTCCATTCACAATGTAATGTTAATATTTACTCACAGTCCCTGGCCCACCACCAAGATTTTCTTTTAATTGTGCACATTCGGAAGTTAAAAGGTGAGAGCATTAGGGAACAGCACACTGCAAACTTTTTATTTTGCTGAGATAAGGACAATTACAGGAAAGAATTTAACACCCCCTTCCATCACCCCACACGCAAAGACGGAAGTCTCAGCAAAGCCCTGGGCTCTAAAATCATACATGGCATGTAGAAGATAAAAACTTACAGGCAATAATATATTTGTAATGGTAAAATTCCATGATCAATTGTCACAATGGAACAAGCAGGCAGTGTGTTTAAAGAAGGAAACCTGAAGAATAATAAAATTGCCATCAGCACATAGTCAACGTTGCCAATTCTGTTCTGGCAACCAAAAGATAACCTGAGGAAAGAGGAATTAAGGGACAGTCAGCCCAGCAATGGATAATTATACCATTGGATAGTTGGTACATCTTGGCCTAGACTTGGCAAGTTCTGGAATTATCAATCTCCAGGTAAGAGGGAAGCATGTTCACATTTCTGACAGATTTCCCTGTTCATTTACTGCCCCTGACTATGTGAAGTGGCCCTGCAGCCTCACCTGGTCTGACAGTCCCGCGTGCAGCAATGGAGACACGTGGCAATCGAGGGGATAAAGCCTGGGTGGCAGAACCAGAAGACCACGTCTCCCACGGGGTAGTGCTTCACCACCATGGCACCCAAGTTTCCTGGTTACACAGGACATTTATTCCTGATGGGCTCTGCCTCTCTTACCCCACCAATTCTTCATCTTCCATTGCCTCCACCCAACACAAACTGTTTTACACAGAATGGCAAGCTAGGGGAACTCCTCTCTCCAAACTGATGGCACACTCTATTTACCAACTTTCAGGCAGAACCAAAATACATAGGAGGAACCTTATTCCCACAGAGTTGATGAAAACCATCCCTTCCTCATACTGCACCTGCTCTGGAACACTGACCTGGTTCTCACTTAGGGCAAAGTAGCCCAACTGTGCCAAGATCAAGGACAAAAGGACCATCTGTCTCTCCTGCAGCAAACACCTTAGGAGACTACAATCAGATAAAATTCCTTCCCCTTCAGGATCTCTAGGAACCACAAATACTTTCTGAGAGGGATCCTATGGTACATGATGTGCCACTTTAGGAAACATCATTTTCCCTTCCCTGATCCTCCCTTCATCTATCTGCAGCACCAACACACCCACACTGAGGTACTTTCCAAAAGTGCTTGAAGTCTGTAGACAAAGAGTATCCTGTACAGGGCTGAGTTACATTTCAACAAAGACCAGCAGCAGCCAAGATAAGGCTGGTTTTGTCACAGGGATGAAGACAGGCTTCTCGTACCTACAGCCCCAAACACAGCCAGCAGTGCTCCACCAGCAGGCAGCTCACAGCTAAGGGATATTCCAGCCTTGGACTGCATCCATAACCCCAGCTCTCGTTCCTGCTGGAGAACACAACAGATCCACTGGTGCTCTGGAACAGCAGGGGGACAGAAACACTCCAGCGGAGCCTCTCTCTCTGTAGGAAATCATTTTTGCCTAGAGCCAAAACCAAATTCTACATCCTGGCCAACTTTCAGCTCAAAGGTCAGCAGAGTACAAAACAAGGGGAAAGGGGTGGGTAACAATTTGTCTGAGTACATGACCAAGAAGTACAGGACTACAAAAATCTATTTAGAAAACAACACTTCTGCATTTCTATAATCCAGCAGTAAATAACAGGAACCAGAAGCACTGGTGGTGAGCTTTGGCAGGTTTCTGCTGGTGATGGTTGGCTTTTTTTTTAAATAGCTCATTGATTTTGGACTGCATCCATCTCCAGCATTGTGGCTACACTTCATGTAGTAATTTACTTCAATCCAGAGTGCACTTCTACAGCCAAGTCTTTGTTTTGTAAATGTCATTGCACTTCAACACCATTAACCAGACACCCCTATTTCAAGCTGATACTCCTAAATTCAGTAAAAATAAGTATCAGCAACACTGCAACTGAGCCAAATGAAAATGGAAAATGTTTTTGACTCCATATAGCTCTGAGTGCAGTGTAGTGTATTATTCATTTCTGGGAGAGTTGGGATAAGTTGATTAATGGCCCCACTAGTGCTATCCATCCCAAGACCCCCTGAAACCACCCAGTCATCCCCATTCCCCATGGAGGCTTTCAGAGGAAAACCTTTGTGCTTAAGGACTTTATGGATCAACTAGGCATTAACTTTCAGGCATTTTACTGACAACCAGAAGTCCTGGACTCCATGCCTGCTACAACAAGCTTCCCTTTCCATGCTGTATCCTTCATGTCCTTCCCAGTTGCCGGCTTGGATCAGATGGCAACAAGGCAAACCAATGTGCATCCACTGCAATGTCTGGGCAACTGCAGCTATAGAAACTACAGCAAGGTGCTTTCTCAACTATCATCTTCCCATTCCATATACAGCAGAAGGTAAGCACAGCTTTGCCAAACCCCTCGGGTTAGGAGTGAGAGGAACAGTGCTCCGAAGCTCATCTTCCCTCCTATAGCTGGGACAACACTGGAACTGGTCCCACCACCTGACCCTCAAGGTCAAATGAATGTTATTTTGGAAAGCAAGACAAATTAGTGCTTTATGACCAACAAGCTTTCGTTTATGGAAGCTTTCTCTTCAGAGGCTAAGTGAACAATTCCTATTGCCTGCTGTAAAAACAAGTGCAGAGAACCTTAGTTTTTTTAAACTGCTGAGCTCAAAGTTTTTCCACCATATCTCTGATGGCTGCTAATTTGGTGACTGAAAAGTGATGTAGGTTTAAAAGTATCTTGTTCTGCCTCTCTGCAGAGACCATCGGCAGAACAAATAAATTATCAGTGTTTGGATTCTCATTACCTCAAATTAGCCTCAGCGTAAGATGACAGGAGCAGAGCCAAGCTGTCTGTGGGTCCTTATGTGGCACCTGTTAGCACTCCATAAAGGACACAGAAGAGGGAGGCCAGGTTCTCTCTGCTATCTGACCACAACAAAGCCTTCCTTTCAGACTATTGATACCTCTTCTGACAGCAACTTTCAGCCTGCACACCGACACCGCTCCTAATCCACTAACAATGAAGCTGTTGCCTTACTTGGAAGTGTCCCCAAGGAGTGCAAGGACTGCATGAGGAAATTGGGGCAGGGATGGATGACTGCCAAATAACATGTATCATCAACAAAAAGATCTAAAACAATATATTTGTTTACGTGCAAGCCTAAAATAACCACTGGGACAAAGAAAACAGTAAGTTTGAAAGAGAATCTTTGGGTCATCAAAGGGGAAAGTGAGATACAACATGAAAGTGTCCTGTTTCATCATTCATTTAAACAGTTCAGCTGGGCATTTCGGGCTGCAGCCACAGGAGCAAAGACAAAGGCAGGCACATCTTTCAATGGGACAAAGTCACCTGCTCCAAAATGCATCCAAAACAAAGCCAGCTGTGAAGAGCCAGAGGCTGACCAGGAAGATCATTACAACAGGCACATTCTCCTCCTTCCACTGTTCCTATTACAGTCTGGATCACTTACTCATCTCATGCACTCAGTCCTCCTTGCCTGTGATTCCATTTGGAGCAGCCACACATCTGCGAGGGACTAAAACCTTGAGGCTACACCATGGACCAGAACGTGAAGAGAAAGAGAATGCATCAGATTTCCATGAAACCCTCCCACAGGGCCCTGCCTGCATTCAACGTGTCAGACACCCAGAAGATTTTGTGTCACTGTATGATTCTGCAGGAGCTGATTCTGACACTGTGCCTCCCAAACAGCCAGCTGGCCCTTCCATTCCTGCCTCTCTCCCTTCCTCCTGTCCTGTTACTCATGGGGAGGGCATTTTGCAGCCTGCAGTTGATGCTAGTGGGCCTCCTCCTACTCAGATCAGTGCTTTCAGCACTTGAGACAGACATTCAAGCAAAACACATCCATGCAGGAGCTTGATCTAGTAAAGTGTTTGAGCAAAAGGCTGGCTTGCTAACATCGAAAACTTCAAATGGGGAAAGATAGCGGGACTGAACCTTAGTGCTACAGCTGTCCATGTATATGGATTGGGCACTAGCCCAAATACAACAATACAGCTGTGATGTATTTAATCAGCTCTTACAGACTAATTATTTTGCACAACTAACTCCAGCACTTGTGAAAATTGTGTTATTTCAGCTGTGGGCAAAGCTACTTAAATAATATTTTCAATTTCAAGAAGAAAACCCAAGACAGTATCTCTTCAAGTCCAAAATATCCACAGCCAACTGTAGTGCCACTGTACTATAGAGGGAATATTTAACCAAACTCATATCAAAACTCCTTAGGAGGAAGCTCCTTATCATTAATACTTGTGGCACTTAAATGTCCTCAGAATTGCCTTTTGACTTCTTTGAAAGAATATAAGGAGATGAGAACTTAAAAACAACATTCTCTTTGGGTGTCTCCCCTTCCAAAAAAGTTGATCTCTTTTTCCCAATGAAATTAACTCCCACCACTACATTCTCAGAAATGCACAACTGAAAATCCATTTCTTACACCACAGTAATCTTGAGAATTATTTCATTAGTATTGGTATCGTATTAACAATATTGTCTGCTTTAAGTGCATAAAAAGCAGATAAGATTTCCTTTCCTCAGAAGCAGGCAGCAAGGCTAACTACTGCTTTGCTTTGACTAAACTAACAGTACTAAAAATGTGTATATATAAAAGTAAATTGTGCATGAAAATTGTACAAGTAAACACCACCCCATACAAATGAATAAAGTGCTATTTTTCAGTAAGTCTGAGTCAGTTCTCACTGCTGCAAGAAACATGAAATCTAAAAGCATCTGAAAGCTTCTAAAATCAGGGTTTCATTTTCTCAGACTGTAAAATGTGCTGTTGGCACACTCACTTTATTATTCAAAATAGCAACAAGTGAAAACAGACCAAAAGGACAGAGTTAATTCAATGCAACGATCTTCTCTCTCAGTAAATGTCTCGCACAGTACCACTCTTGGCAACAGAATGTTTATCCAGCTCAAGATAAAGAGAGAGGCTTTTCACTGACACCTGGGACAAAACCAAAGAACAAAAGCAGCTCCCAGTGCAAGCAAGCAAAGTTACGTTTTTCAAGTGTTCCCACCTAATGCAGACACAGAAGGCCAGCCACAGCAAGTCACAACAAACAACCTATTTACCCACTTCCAGAAAATGCTTGTAAATTTAAACTGTGTGAAATGTCTAACTACCGCTTTCATTCCATCAAAAGGCTTCATCAGCAACGGACAATAAAGCCTCTGGCTTGACCTAAAGGGGCTGGTAGGTTAATCTATTCTGACCTTACCTTTATTCAGTCATAATACTGAAAGATTGCTTGAATGAATAACCAGCATTTAACAATGCCAACAGCCACCCTTTCACTACAGTGCTCCTCTGAAGTACCCTCCAAGCCAATTTTTTAATGAAGGGGGATGTCAAACATTTTCAAAAATTAATTGTAAAATAAACTAAAATGCCATTTCTCACTCGTGGGTAAAAAAGGAAAGAGATATAAAAAACCAAAAGCAGAAGAAAATTTTTCTCTTGCCCCTTCACGTCTCTTTCAGATTTCCACCGTCACTTATTGTCAATTTAAGATAATATGCTGTCTCCTATTAACTGTCAGTCACATCTTTTATTTATAGTATTTTCACTCAAATGGGAGAAACCAGACAAAAAAAGATACTACTTGATAAAACCTGCCTTCTAACAATAGGCTTAATCACCCAGGCCCCAGCACTTGGTATTTTAATAACTACTGGCTTCATTTCAGAACCCATTCCATGAGGGTGCTCAGCACTGCACATAGCAAAGCAGAGAGTTAAAATTAAGCACATAATTAGGCCCACAGAGGTCACCAAGCTGGATTCATCACTCATTGACTGATTTAATCACTCAACTCTCATAAGTTTAAAGTTCACAACCTATGTTTAAATGCCCTTCTAGAGAAAAGTCTCCAGTGCTCAACAACTACAGTGCACAGTTCTCCCCAAGCATTTTCCTCCTTGTAATAGTACAATAACCACCTGTATGAAGGAACTAAATCTCATATGTGCCTGTTAGAGCAAGGTACTCTTGCATTTTGATACAGAGCAAGAGCTGTGTTCTCATTTGACACATGAGTTAGAGCACTTATTCTTCAGCACCAACAAACAAATGCGCCTTCATTTGACATTCTACACCTGTCAACGGTTTGGCAACACAAGATAATATCAAAAAGCACGACCATCAAGCACTGAAAAGACACTTGAAAACGCCTTAAGAAAATCCACACTAACCCCAGGAACAAGGTCTCGGCTTAAATCTATTCCTAATTAGATTTAGGAAGATGCTTAACATACCAGTCAAGATTAAGTGCCATCACCTTTATCCAAAACCACAATCGTCAAGGAACTGAGAAGCAAACCATAAGGCAGTGACAACAGCATGCGACACAAGAGGAAAGAAAAATAAAGATAAGAGCTTTCCTTTGGATTGCAGAGGATACTGTTATAAACTACTCAAAATTTCCTACCTTGAAAAGCTGTGATGTGACCAACAATCATGTACTTCAGTTCAAAGTTCAGTGCCTGGATACTCTGAGTCCTCTCCCTTCGAACAGCTGCCTGGTAGCTTTCTTCCATTTTTTTGGTGCAACATGTTGGCGCCCTGTGTTGACAGATCTGTAAATCTGACTCTTAAAGCAAACAAGAAAAACACAATAATTAGACAACCCTTGAACTTACACCATAAAAGTAATGCTTCTTAATGCCAGAAACACTACATTTTAAATTCTGAAACAAAACAAAACCCACAAGGAATGATAATGTGAAACCCAGCTGTTGTCAGAAGGACACAAAGTTGTGATTTTTTCATCTGAATTTGAGTAACATGACATTATCAGCTGCTAAGTTATTTTACACTGTTAAGAACACTGGGCACAAAAGTTACCTGAGCACAACAGAATCATCATCATGAAGATGGACCATCAAAGGGGCAACATTTCCACTGCACACCTTGTGCTAAGGGTATCAAAACTTGAACATGTGAGTGATAACCATGCCTCAAATTAGGATCCAGTACTCACCCACAAGGTTGGGGTTGTGCCTCAAGGAATCACCTATTCATCTCTTACACTAGGGGAACCTTCTTAAAAAATCTCTGAGCTCCTAGGCAGCTCACAAAAAAACCATTTAAGGTACTGCAATCACTCTCGCCTTGCAACTACAGAGAAAGCTGAAAGTAGATTAAAAACTTCATTCTTGTAGAATAGTTGGTTTTTTTGTGTTTTTTTTTTCCCCATCATTCCATCTTTTTATGTGTTTCAGTGAGTTTACTTGATAAGGAAACCTGCATCACAGAATTGTGATGGACACACTCAGGGTCTTTTTGTTCTACACCACAGGATTTCGGGATTTACAGGTGCCAGAAGGGATCTGGTACAGACTGCAGATGAGTATTTTCTGACGCTTCACAAATACATGTTTTTAGAGGGGAAGGAAAAAAAGCAAGAGACTCTTAAGCAAGTAAATCCAAAACCAGAGGCACACACAAATATCAGAACCCAAACAGTCCCACAGTATTAAGTGGGACAGTGTGTCAGGGGCTTCCTTCCCTCCACCTCAAGGCAGAAACAGAGGCCATGAGGGAAAGGGGCTGCAGGTGTCCACCTCCATCCCATCCCTCGGGCTCTAGGGAAGGAGACAGCCTTTCCCAGGAAGGCCAGTGCCATACAGGTGGCCAAGCTCCCCACTCGCACCCCACAGTTGGCTGTATGGGCCATTTGAACTGGAGCTGGTATGTCCCCACACTGCCCCTCTGTGCCCAAGGGGGTCTCTGTTTTAAACCACTGCAAACACCACTGGCAATCCCTCCCCACACAGCACCAACAGGGCTGGAGGGCACATGTGGATGAAAACAGCCCCAATTCTCCAAAGAGCCGTAATTCCTCCTGAGGATTTCACCCAGGCCACTGCAGAGAACCCAGACCAGGCCTTGGGATGGAAATATTAATGAACCATCACCTGCACTACCCCTCACACACGGTCTTGCAGGTTAATGCACAGCAATGCTCCACATAACTGACAGTGATTAAAAACGAGAGAATGCACACTGGAAAAACAAGGACGCACACTGAAAAAATCAGTAGACACCCCCAAAGGGCCAGGCTCAGCTCAGAGCCAGCTCCAGGGTCGCCAGCTCACTGAGATCAAACCAGCAGGGAGCAGCTTCAATCAATCTCCCTCGCCAGAGAAAAAAATAAAAACACAGAGTTAGCTAAAACATCTCATTTGACTTGAAAACGCTGCTTCAGGTTTATAACAACTCTCAGTGGAAAGTACAGCTAATTTATGTCAAGAAGGTCAAAACAAAAGTAAAATATTTCAATTTACTACATTTTTATTTAAGTTTGCAAACAAAGAACGAAGTTGTCACAGACTGAGCTGAATCAGGATCCCATTTTGGAGGTGGATTTGTTTCACACTTGAATCCAATCTCAAAAATAGGAAACAACCCTCCCCACTCCAGTGGGAAGCCCCAAACCCTGCTGAAGGCCCTGGCAGAAGCCAGCAGGCTGCCAGAAGCAGCAGTGGGAGGGAGGGCTGTGCGCTCGTCACCGGCTGGGCACGCTCGCCTGCTCCCGGCTGCCAGAGAAGCTGTCCCACGTTGAAATTAGCTTCTTGGCCAGGCTAATTTTAACTTGGATGGTTCCCTGATCTAGTTCACCCTCTGAGCACGTTTGTCCTGTCACAAGGAACTGGGGGTCAGGGAAGGACCACCTCTCTGAGCTGACACCACCAAAGCACGAGCAAAACTGTAATACAGACTGTGGAGCAACTCAGTCATACACAAACAGGTGTCCGAGCAGAGGGGCTGTAAATGTTGCTCGGCATCTGCAGTGCCAAGCTGCTGACACCCAGAGTACTTCTTACAGCAGCCCTCTGCAGCTCTGTTTGATGGGGCTTTGCAAAGCTGAGACCTGCATCAAAAAAGGTTTGAAATCCCAGGTGCTCCATGCTGGTCCTGGCAAGGAGGCCATCCATGGCTATCAGAGCTGCACCCGGCATTCCCCTCTGAACTGAGGCACACAGGAACCTGCTTCTCCTGCAGAAAGCTTTAAGGATATCGGTATCTCAGCTGGAACTGCACTCCTGGGATTCCCCACCCAACCATCTCCCCTGATGAATACTCCGAAAGCCTCAAGACTAGGATTTGTTGGTCCAGAGCCAAGATGACACAGAAGGCACTCTTAAATAGAAACAGCACTAAGCCCCTGACAGTTAAGGAGCCTGATGTGAAATACAGAGCACTGAAAGCCCAGCAAAGAGCAAGCCCCACTCTCCTCACAGGACTGCCAGGTCTGTGCTGCCATGCACACAGCCTGGCAATTGCACTCGCTCCAGTATTAGCCTGAGGGTATCACTTTTAACACAATTATAGAAACCTAATAAAAGGTTTCAGTGCTATACATGCCTGGGTGCCGAGATTAAATTAGAACTCATTAGTAATATCTTAATGTCTCTAATAACTCTGATACTAATTTTAGTTTATCTCATCTCTTTCATCTTAATGAAGAATACCCTCTCCAACACAAAGAGGGGAGGAGCAGTGACAGAGGTGGCCAAGGGGCTGAGCATCCCAGAGACAGAGCACCCCGTTAGCCCTGCCCAGAGTGTGCTGCCCACCAGCCACAGGGACACAGCCTTAAGGGCAAACTCACCCCTTTTTTTAAGGAACAAAGCCATTCAATACACCAGAGAGAAAGCACCATTCCTGAAAGACAGAAGTTGCCAACAGCATCATTTCAGGATTTCACCTTGCTAACTTCCCTCTAGGACTTGCTTACCAGCTTTCCCCAAGCTGCCTCTTCTCACTTCCTAGTTAGTAATTTAGTTCAGAAGGCACCTCTAGCTCAACCTTCCCCTTAGAGCAGGTCTAACTACATAAGAGCTTCATCTGGTCAAGTTTCAAGCATCTACAAAGATGAACAATACCACAACTTCTCAGAACCTGTTTCAGCATTTGACTACACTCATGGTAAAATAAGTAAATTAAAAATTTCTATCTAATTTCCCATGTTCCAACACACATCTGTGGTTTTTCAGCATACAGCCATGTACCTACAAGAAGCTGACTCCACTTTCTCTATTTTCTCCCAAAAGGCAGCTGAAGACAGCAGTATGGCCTCCCTTAATCCTCCTATAATTGAACAAACCCCGATCTCTATTCCCACGTGTTCCAGCCCCTGACCATGATGGGAGCCCTCTGTTAGACTCTATGCCACAGATGCAAAGCACCTGCATCCCAAGGCACCTCTCCATTTCATTTTCTTATGCATGCACTTACTGACAGAGCAGAACACTTTCACCTCTACGTGCCTGGGCTTCAATTCAAAAAGGTTTATAAAAAGCTTTCCTAAAACAAATTAATTTTCTGCTTCAGATCAGATGTAAGGATTACTCTGCTGATTATGTACACTATTTTTCCATTCAAGTCTTTTTCCCTTGAGTACTGGTTAAAACTGCAGCCCAGCTTATTTTTTAAAGTGAGAAAAACTACAGAATTCAAATCCTTACTGTTATTATAAAAAACAGGATAAAGTATCTTGCTCCACTTTGAAGAACAGTCACATTCAGAAGTGCAGGGAAAAAAGTACCTGAGTCTAAAGCTGTGTGTTTTGGAATGCATCAGTGATCCCTGCTGAAAACTACTCTGCAACCCCAAAGCACTTAATACATGCCAAAGGCAAACACCTTCAGACACTTCCCTGTCACAATTATAAATTGCTTTAGGCACTAAATGCACAGAAAACTACATATCCTTACCTGACACCCATCTGGCCAGCTCTATCAAAATCAGCTGTGGAGTATTTTGTTGTGTGTTGTGTGCAGAACTTTTTATTTTGAATCAAAAATTTTGGGACTTCAATCTGAACTTTGGTACAAATAAAATCTAAGACTTTGGCCATTAAAACTAGCTGAATCGGTATCATTTCCCAAAAGTAGAGTGGCCTGTTTAGCAAACAAAATTAACTTCTTCCAAAAGCTAAATATATACTCATTTTGTGAGCTGACCATGTAGTTTAATAGTTCTGTCTTTAAAATGCTGTACACACTGTAAAAGCCATACTCTGAAACCAGAAAGCCAAACTTTTAACACACACTAACTGATCCACCTGCACCAACTTTTTCAAAGACAGGCTGATTTTTTTTTCCAAACAAGCTGAGCCTCTAATTTCCACCACACAGAAGAGTCCTGAGCAAGCATGATCAGAGGGTGAGCTCAGTGCAATCTGTCTTCTGACAGTTTTTGCCTTTGTATTTTGACAAACATTTCAGCAGTATTTCCAAACAAAGCTTTATTCCAAAGCCCAAGATTTTAATGTTGTACAAATGTCTTCAAAGACTCCAAGATTGATTATGCCTCAGTAACACAGAGAAGGGTGCCAAAAGTACCTTGCATTGTGTCTGGCCCAGCTGAACAGGAGCCAACACTTCATCCTTCTCAAGACTCATCTGTCTGGTATAGCTGCTGCCTCAGCTTGAGGAAAATTCAGCAATTAAACACAAACTAATTCAGGGGGGGAGGCCAAATCAAATGAAAAATGAGCTATTTCCGACCAGGGCTCCCCCTGCAATTACTTGGGGCATGAGCAGAGCCCACGCCAGCACAGCCACATCAGGGAAAGGCAATCCAGTGACTGCTGGCTGCCAAAAGTTTGTGAGGTTCTTTTTTCATGTAGCTCTTATGCCCCAGCAGTGCTGAAACCATCACCACCTTCACCCTCAAGGCTGCTGTCAAGAAACTCATCCACAGGCCATCCTCACCTAGCAGGGAGTACAGCCTTACCCCACAGCTCAGTCCCACTGCAAGTAATAAAATGTTTTCAACTAGAAAGACAAGCAAAGTATCTTAAACTCATCAACTCAACATGTGCATGGTCAAACAGCTACTATTTGATTTGTCAATGTGTAAAATATGGTAGTTACTATGCTTGAAGTAGTGCCAGGAATTAGCACAAAAATCAACAAGCCAGTGTACAGTCCTCTGGGACATAAAATAGCAGCTAACCCGAGAAACCTTCTGCTCCCTGGGCTAGGGGTAAAAGCCAGGTAAGCTCCAGGGAGCAGAGTCTAAGTCAAACAGAGGTGTCTTTTCTTCCTGCCTCAGGTACACTGTAGCCAGACCCTCCCATACACATTTTCTGACTAGGCAGAAAGAAATTTCCAATCTCTTACCTCTATTTCGTAAAAATAATCCTACCATCAGCTTTAATATAAAGATCACGCAGACAAACAGCACATTGAAAGGTCCCTTGAAAGCAAAAAGCTCATGAAATACCAAAGCAGAGCCTGAATTTGTTCCATCCATCTACATGCAACTTGACAACACATATATCCAGCAAGAAACCTTGCAAGTGCAGTTTGGAAAACACAAGCTATGAAAATTTCCTTTCCCCACATCCCTTCTTTCATAATGTACATTAACAGAGATACTGTTTGACGTGATCAGTAGACTTTGCATTCTCATTCTTCTGAAATACACTGAAACATCACTAAGGCCATGACCAGATGTGCTATTCCAGTTGAAACAATCAAGGCTAAAAGATAAACACCTCAAGTTTTATCAAGGACAGTGTAGGCAGTACTAATGGAACTACTAGCAAGCGTAGCTACTTCCAACTCTGTCAAGTCAAACAGCTTGCATTTGCTCAAGAGTGCTTGAGCAGACTTGAAAAAAAAGTATCAAACACCACAAAATGGAAGGACCACTTGACTGCACTGGAATTACACCTGCAAATCTAAGGGTGGTAGAAACCTTGAGTCGGACAGAAGGGGGACAGCAAGAAGCATTAGATGTCATGACTCCAGAGAGCTGGCAGCATCAGCAAGTGCCACAGCTTGCAGGACAGCTGGAGACCATCAGGCACCAGCCCTGATCAGCTTCCAGAGCAGGAACTCTTCCAAATATAGAGCTCTTAAGGGCAGCATCTGCTCAATCAAACATTGTTAGGCCTGTTGCTAGGTCCATTTTGTTCAAGTTTTTCCCACTTCCCTCTGCTGCTTGCCTGGCTCTCACTGCTCTTGTATTCTGATTTTTGGTGTAGTTTCCAAAGCACCTTCTGCCCTACCCCATAGGTCACTGCCTGGTAGGTTTTTCACCTTGGCTTGTGCCCCACAGAACCTGTCTTGTGCCTGGACCCAATGAGCAAAAAAGGCATCTGAGTTCCCTAAACTGAATGTCCCTCCAACTCACTGGAACTTACACGGGCGTAAACCAGGCACTCCCTTTACTCCTCAAAGTCCCTCTCCTCAGACAAGATTCCCCTCTCTTGTTCCTCCCTGGCCCCTCAGCTACCCTTCTCCCTGCCTTCCTCCAATTGTTTGCACACCTGTGGGACATCCTGGAGCAGCAGAGCAGCTGGACACACTTCCAGCCCATGGGCCACAGCTTCCCTGCAAGGAGGAGCAGCTGTTGCAGGGAGAGACCTCCTCATGTCACTCATCCTCAGTTTTCCAGGCTGTTCCTTAGAAAGTCTGGCTGTACCCAGGAGGCTGAAGGCAAAGAGCTGAGAAGGCAGCTGCAGTCACTACTCTTTGCCTCATGCCTGTTACCAGACCTCTGGCACAGATCCCAGGAGCACCCCCCCATCAGCCAGGTTGCTTTTAACAGGTGATTTGCCTTAACTGGTCTGAACAGGAGTGGAGCAAGGCAGGAGTTTCCACTGCAGACTGTCACAGCAATGGGTGATGCTGAGCAGCTGGGCCATAAACCCCTCACTGCCACAGCCACCCCCCAGGGAAGGGGTCTTCAGTCTGATAAACAGGAGGAACAGGGGATGGAACTCATGCACAGGAATAAAGAGTCCTGTAACATATCTACAAAGCACCTACAATTAGAGAATTTCCAGTGTTTCCCAGAACAGCCTGATTTTCAGTGGGGTGTTGGAAGATGCATCTTTGGCATTAATGCCAAAAGGCCATAACGCTACTGCTCATAAACAGTCTCCTGATGGAACAAAGAGCAATTAACTTCCCACAGTTCACTACCCCCTCCCTCTGGTCCTCCCCCTACCAGCCCTAATCTCAGAACCAGCAACATTTAAGTAGGAAAGCACAAAACCCACCTTTCAGTAATTTCACTCCAAACTCTTTTTAACAGCTGAGCAGCTGAGAAGAGACTCTTGCCTGGTACATGCAGGTGCAGCAGGCAAGCACTGCCCGCCGTGCCCAGGGATTGCACTGTGGCCACTCCTTCAGGCCTGGCACTTACTTAGGTGGGTGATAAATTCCCTAATGCTGATTACATTTAGTAACTTCCCATGAGCCCAGTGCTAAGTGAGATATTCTTTGAACATGGATCTATCTGGGAGGCAGCAAGACTGTGACTGCTAAAGAGCTTGCTAACTACACAGTACATGCAAATTCAAGAGATTTACACTCTCAAGGATCCATCCTTTTTTCTCCTAGAGTTGATGCAAAAGCACGAAGACTGATGTACATAAGTACATTATAAAACAACCTAGGTTTGTAGAGATCAGTGGATCTTCAGCAAGGGGGTTTCTACATTTACTGCAATGCCAACTCCATCTGTTTTCCTGGGACAACACGAATAACTGAATGCAGAGGTGAGAGAAAAATTACAAGAACTTTTATTAATTTAGAGTCTATTAGGACTCATCTTTCATTATGTCTCATCACATTCCAAGCAGTAAAACCTATACATTTTCTCAACCACCAAAAAAAAAAAAAGTCATGAACACATACAAAATATTTTCTAGAGGAGTCTAGTAAATCTTCCTACTCTGTATCATCCAAGGACAACAGTCAACTAACAACTGCATTTCTGCTCTCCAGAGGGGACAGCATTTCACTGCCACAGAACCTTGCCTTACCTGAAGAACGAGCCACAGAAACCACAAGAGGTGGAAAGCCTAAACTGGAATACAGGTATGTAGTGCTCTGCATTTACAACAAAACTGAATTGTGTTTAAATGAAAGAAGTAGGTTTCTAGCCCTGTAGAGTCAGGTAAAAAACACCTTCTGAATGCAAATCACACAGGCTGCCTATCTAGTCCTACAGGGAGGACATAAAATTCTTTATGAGAGGTGTGAATCACCTCATTCATCTCAACTTCAAACCCTAATGATAATTCAGGAGTTAACAACTGTTTTACCAACTTTTTAATAGAAACTACTTCCTAATACGCTTTACCTGCTGTGGTAAGATCCATTTAAGGTGGCAAAGCACAGAAAATTTCAAAGATACTGACAGGTTCACAATAAAATGTATTTCCTATTCTTCTTCATTTTATCTGCCAACATAAAAATCTGTAAGGTTAGACTAGAAGAAGAAACAAAAGCAAAGATAAATCTAAAGGAACCATGGGACTATTGGACATTTGGGTCAGAGCCTCAGAAAGGGAAACTGCAAGCACAGTATTTGAGAGGAGAGGAATAGAAACTCCTCAACAGTCCCTTTCCTCCCGAAATTTGAGTACTTCTGTTTTGGCCATCTCACTTGAAAGCCATATATGAAGCCAAGTACTCAGACAACTGTTCTCTCTTTTTTAAAAATACACACTAGTCTTGCCTAACTATTAATTTTACAACCCAAATCATAACGCATACAATGAGCTTGTCCTGTAAGCCTGTAACTTCATTTTTGCATATGACTTAAGAATGAGAAATGGCTGGCTTCGATCAGTTTTTACCAGTATTTGAACAGATTTCTTTAGGATCCCATTCTCACTTTCATTATTTATTTTTAGGGAGAAGAAAGAGGGAAATTACAAAACCTAAGTGAAATACCCAAGAATTTTAAGAAAAGCACACTGCACTCTTGATACTCTTTACATGAAAGGAAGAACAATCATTTACAGAGCTGAACCCAAACTAAGCAACTGATTACTAGACAAGACACCCCTCACTAGGGCCAATTCTTCAACTTCATCACCTGTGACACGGTAATTAATTAAAACAGGCTGCAGCAAGACTACAGCATCACAAGGTCTCTGCATCTCATTCCCTTTCTGTGGTTCCTTATGCAGACAATGCCACTACTGTAAAACTGGAATTTGATGCCACAGATTGGACCCACAAGCATTGGGAGGCATCCCACAGCAGGAGAGGGAGAGGAAAGAGCCCAACACACGTGACAGTAACTGGAGAGGAACACTCATTCAGCATAACCATGCAGAGGAACCAGCTGACAGCCCCACAGGTCACATACAAGACACCAGGAGCCCGTTTTTGATGGTCTAGGCTAAACCTAGATTTATGCTCACATCACTTCTCCCATGCTAGACCACGTGTGCAGGAAAGAGGAAAGATAAGCAGCATCAGAGAGCTTGGTTCAGCACCCCCTGATGTCAATGGAGATGCTCAGTGGCACCAGTCATACAAAATACAACAAAATACAGCTAGACACAGCACTGTGCTGGGCTTCATACTTCTGTGGAGACTTAGCAGTTTGAGACTAACACAGCTCTGTACTCAGAGAGCTTTGGGTCAAGCTCTTAGGTAGATCCTGGAACAGAGACCACAGCCAGGAAACCCAAGAAAACTTGCCCTTAATAAGAAAAATCAAAATTAAGAGAAAAATGAACCTACAAAGAATTATAATTTAGAAACACTTTAATTACCTAAGAGTAACTTGCATTTGATTTCAGACAAGTGCTTGTGATTTTTAGCTGCATGCATTCAATGAAAACCAATGGAAGGTCAAGCAGCTAAAACTCTGAACACATAATGGAATTGGACAGCATTCAGTGGCCTAAAAGCAGCAAAGGCCCACCAGCAAAGTTAATCTAACCTCCATGAAATCAGGGGCCACAACACTATTTTCCCTTAAGCACACAGTAGTGCTTAGGATGGGACTGGCCTTCTGCCCCTTCTCATTTGTTTTGGCTTTGCTTTGTTCTGTCTGCCTAGACCATGCAGGATGTTCTGATTGTACCAGGAGCAGATGAGGAATGAAGGGCTGGAGAACTGCAGACAGTCCACAATGAAATCTCACCTGAAGGAGCCATTCCCTGACTTCTGGGTACCAGCCATACCCCTAAGCTGGAAAGCAGCTGAGCTCACTGCACAGGACACGTTCCACCACCCTCTCCAGGACCCCAATGTGTTCAGCAGGAAAACCTGTATCTTTCTTGGGGCTTCTTGACCTAGGATAATGGATTCTGAAAGAGATGCTGTTTCCCAAAGGCTGAGGGGAGGCAGGAAGATGTCTAAAAGCCTTTAAGATGGGACCACAGACAAATAACTTCCAAAACCCAGTGTGGAAACCTCTGATGAGCTCCTACATTTGGCAGCACTAAAATGTATGTTTGACCTTAGGCTCCACACTTTGTTTCAGACACGGAAAAGAGGAAGATCTCTTCCATTCGTTTGCTTAGACTAGTAAGCAAATCCTAGTGGAGAGTGCCCTCTGCTATGTGCATGTTCAGTGTTTTCCTGAAGCCTACTTTTGATTTGGACCCTCTGCACCTGTTATATAAATTAAGAAATCATGTTTCTTCCCTGCCATCACTCCAACAAGGCACCTTCACAGCACATCAAACTGATTATCCTTCCCTTCTTGCTTGTGCTATTCCACTCAGAACCACCAGCATTCCCGGAGCTCCAGAGCTGCCCGCTGGGGGTGCCCAGCACAGCCCCTGTGTCACAGAGCTGCCTGGAGCCAGCTGGACACACGGGCAGGCAGTGCTGGCTCCACTCAATCCCCTTTGGAAAAGCCAGAGGCGGGCAGTTCGCAAGGCAGCCGGGCTGGGGATGGCACCACCGGAGACACACCAGCCAAGCTGACACAAGCTGGCCCCAGGCAGCCCCTGCTCCTCAGCTAATGTTTTGGCACCTGTGATAGTGACTTAGAACCAACTTTCCACATCTAAGCCAACAGCCCTGCCAACAAATGACACTGACACTTTTCATCCCAGTTGGGGTTTATTTCTATCAGAGGAGGCCACAGAGCACAGCAGGTCTGTAACCAGCGAGGGGGAAGCTCCCAGTAAGCTTTAGATCCCAACCAGGTACAGCCAAACCACAGCTGCTTTTTAAGGAATGCAAATGTTTATATTTCCTGACATATCTAAGGCAAACCAGATTAGAAAGAGTAAATTTGATTATTGCAGTTTGAAACTGAAAATGCAATGCTTTAGCCAAATACAACTGAGAGCTGCTCCAAATGGCAACAGATACATTTTTCCCAAACTTCAAAACTAAGATTAGGAGATTAAAGCCAAGTCTTCTCTGAGCAGAAGTTTGAAAGCCTTTCTCTGAGAGCTGTGCTTCCAATTTCTTTTTTGAAAAGCCCTACTCTGTTTTGGGAAGCCAGTGGTTTTTCTACATATGCTTTGTTCTCTTGCCTTCACACTCATTACACCACTTCTTTTAACCACTCATGTAAAAAGAGAAGAAACCCTGCACTTCTGAAAGCTGGATCTTGTTGTGAGTTGCAGGGAGGGAATATTTTCACCACCATCACGGAGCAACCATGTCAACCCTTAGGTGCTGTTCCCCAAATATTACTTAGCAAGCCCCTGTTCCTTCTACAACCATCACTCCAGCCTTCCACTTTCCCACTTTTTTGTGTTTCCTTATGGAAGGACAGTGGGGCAGGAACACAGGGCATAATGGTTTGAGATTTGATTAGAGGGATGGAGCACCTCTCCTACAATGAGAGGCTGAGTGAATTGGAATTGTTCAGCCTACAGAAGGAAAGGGATCAGGGTCTTCCACTACCTGACAGGAACCTACAAAAAAAATGGAGAGGAACTATTTCCAAGAGCATGGAGTGACAGGACAAGGGGGACTAGATTCAAACTCAGAGTAGGCGTAGATTAGATACTAGGAAGAAATTCATTGTTATGAGGGTGATGAGGCCCTGGCACAGGTTACCCAGAGAAGTTATGGATGTTCCATCCTTGGAAGTGTTCAAAGCCAGGCTGGACAGGGCTTGGAGCAACCTGGTCTAGTGAAAGGTATCCCTGCCCATGGCAGGGGGCTGGAACAAGATGACCTTTAGGATCCCTTCCAACCCAAACCATTCCATGATTTCACCCTCTGAGAGACTCCCAGGACAAGCCACGTAAAGCCGAGCCATGCAGCATTCTGCAGACAGACAGACAGATGTGCTTTGGGGAGGCAAGACACAGGCTCTAAGCTGGAGCAGTGGAGTATGAGCTGAATTTGGGCACAGCATCATGCCAGGTATGGCTACACTGCTGGCAGCACAGGACTGGGTTATAGGGAACTGGAGCATGCTGGAGCAAGACCAAATCCACCTGGAGACAAAAACTTAACCCTCATCTTTGAGCCTTTTTCAACCATGAAGAATAATTTCCCTACATCAGTAACAATAAAACATTGCTCAAGAATTAACACCCCAAAACAGTGAAACACTGAAAAACAGAGGGTTAGGGACCAGAGCTCCCCTTAACCTGGAAAGTTAGAGACATTCAGACTTGCTCTGGAAATCCCATGTCTATTTGCCAGACCTAAAATTTTGATCACTATCTTCTGTTTTTAGTAGCCTAATTGCCACCTCGCCTTACACACCTGCAATATAGCAAACTACCTACCACCAGCAAAATCTAGAGTGAATATTTTATTTAAGTTAGAAGCAAATGTTCCACGTCTCCATGCTGCCTTGCTACAACAATGCAGTTTCCCACCAGCAGCCTTGCAACTCAACTGCTGCTCTAAGTCTGATCCCTTGAAAACTGCTTTTTCTGCATGCTCCCATCTATCACTACATGGCAGATCTGTGAATCTGTTATTTTGCCTTCCTGATCATGGAATTTGATATCCCCACACTCTGTGTCTGCTCCTTCTTCACAATACTCAAACTTATAAAGGAGGAAGAAACCTATTCTTAGGGCTCAAACACCAAGTTATAATCCTTAATGAGTCACCACATCTGGAATTAACTTCGTTCGTTCCAGGTGCATGTGACCCAAATTTAGGCTAGATCCATTTACACCAACAAGTTTATTGCTCTGTGACCAGTGCAAAAGCACAGAGCACTGTTTCAGAGAACAAACCAGAGCAGTTGTCACATGAGAGTTACTGCAAAGAGGAAGGTCCTCAAAATAGGATAAGCAGAAAGAGGCCTGTATTTTAGCAAGGAAGAGTTAGGGTTTGCATTAGAAAAAAAACCTATGCAGTAAGGTAATTAAGCCCTGGAACAAACAGACTAAAAAGGCTGTGATCTTCTCTCTCTGATTTAAACAGTTTATTCTGGCCACAAGTAGAGGGAATGGACCAGATGATCACTTCAGGTCTACTTCAGTACTATTTTCTGTTATTCTAATCTTTCAGCAGCTCTCAGCAGTGTATTTTTCTAATTACATCCAGTTTTCAACAGATTAGTCTCCCTTTATTCACATTTCCTAGCACAAACACCCAGAGCAAGCTGTTCCTGGACACCAGCTCCTTTGGCACTATGTTGCTGTACCTTTTGTGAGGATTTGGCCCTTAAGATCTCTCAAGAGTAGAGCTTTAATTTCACAGCACGGATCTTGCTCATTTTACTCCATATTTACTGAGAACAAAGGGAAGACTAGGCAAATGCCCTGCTACTTAGACCTGAACAAAGTGGAAGCAAACATGTAGATGTGAATGGGAGACATAATGGTAGGAAAAAAAGCAGCCCTTTTCAAAAGTAAAATGACTTTGTCAGGGTCCCTTTGCACTATGTGCATGGATGATTTGTGACAAAACAAAAAAGTGCTAGCCTAGCACGTCACCCATGTCAGAGATTAGAGCACTTCAAAACCTTCAGTAGTTCAAGCACTTGCTGGAACTTGAAAGGCTTTCTTAGGCAGTGCTTAGCTTCTTTATGGCTTTTACACGACTTTGATGTGCACCTAAGAGTGAGGAATCTTAATCTGAAGGTTTCCTATGGAAACACCCATATTGTATAATAAATCACAAAATCTCATCACCCTGATTAACTTGAGTCAAAAGTTTGCAAAAGCTTTTGCCAGAAGTTAAAGATTCAGAGTCACTGTTTTGATACCCAAATAAGAACCCTGAATTTCCAAGCACTTGGTTATTTTCAAAAGCTTCTACAATAATAGCACTGGTGTAATATTTCTAATCACTGACAAGTGTGGTGTGCAAGGAAGCTGGTGCTTATGCAAGTGTCACCTTCTCCCCCATTCTCATTCCCTCTTTCAAGCAAAGATTTAAAGTTTTCCTGAAAGTTAAGAGATCTGTGGAAACACAATCAGCTTCTCCTGTGTTACAAAACCTCTCCTCTGAGCGCAAACATGGATGTGTAAACATCAGCTTCGTTTTCCCCCCTCACTATACACCCTTAACCCCCAGGAGCATTAATGGGAATTATGCATGCATAACGAGCTCAGAACAGTCCCCTTATGAATAGGGGCCTTGTTGGAACAATGAATACATTTAACCATTAACATCTAGGGATGTGCCCAACTATCCAATTTAACTAGCTGCCAAACAAAGCTACCATGACCTATCAGATATTGTCAGGTTTGCAAGTGCAGCTCTCTGAAATTTGTCTCTCATTTGTTTTTGAAGGAGGTGACAGTGGTGTGCACGGGGGCTCTTTGTCAGCAGGAGCTCCTCGCAGAAGGATGGCCCTCCAGAACGGCTGTCACATCCACCACGTGATGGAAGAACTCTGCAGAGGGAAAGACCGTGACCCCAGGAAGCAAGCAGAGTCATCAGAAGACCAAAAAAAAAAATCTATATATATAATTTAAGTGCAAATAAACACCAGCCATCAGTAATAATAAAACTCAGTAAGAGCAGAGAAAGGCAGAATAGGGCACAGAATCATATCAAATAGGCTGAGAACTGCATTGCAAAAGAAAAGAGTGGGAAGACAACTTCTAGGGGAATAATTCTTCCTCTACAGGTCTGAAGTTCCCATGCAATTGTCTGGCTACACTTGCTCTTTATTTCCATGTTTTAGCTATCAAAATGCAAGACATAACTTGAGGAAAATGTATCAATGATACTCCCCTAAGACTTTTGAGTCCACAAAATAAATGTAATGGTATCATCTGTGATATGCAAAATTGCTCCATTGTCTTAATTTCTTTCTGTATCCTTCCAGCTTGTGCTGTGAAATTTCACAAGTTAAAACTTTACACATTAATCATGCATGTATGAATACACTAGGAAGGTAATTAATAACCCTCCTTTAAAACTGATGTACTGAAAAGACTAAAATAGATAGATTTATTCTCCTGGAAGTGTATGCATAGTGTGTATCCATAAAAAAAGGCAAGGCTGTGGTTGCTCCATCGTAAATCATTTGTGTAACACTGCTGAGCTCCTTGGTGCTGTCCATTGGCACAGAGCCCCAGGAGGGTCCAGGAGGAGCAAGCGCTCCATAAAACTCATCTGTCAGACTGCCAGGGTAAGCCTTTGGGCAGCACCTTGTACAGGAGAGACCACTGCTGACCCAGAGGGATCCTCTGGGTGCCACCCCACTAAGCTGTGCAGCTTCACCTGCCCTCAGACACCACGAGACTGCTGGACTCAGTATGGAATTAGCAAAGCCACCTGAGTTTCATTTCACATCCTAAAACAGGGAGGCAAACACTGTCCTTAGGTTCTTCTGCAGGGTGGTCCGACAGACCAGTGTTGCTGCAGCAGTTCGGACACAAAGGGCTCATTGTGTCATCATCAGCACTGCTACAAAAAACATTTAGCTGTTGTAAGGGACAAAATGCAGCCATAAAACAGTGTCAGAGCAGGTTGGCACAGTCCTGCCACGGCTACTCCACACACAACACAGGCAGTTCCCTGTCCAGACCAGGCTCAGTCTCCAGCACACCTGGAGCTACAGACCACCCTGGGTCAGGAAGGACACAAAACCAGGAACAAACCTTGTCTTCCTCAGTCTGTGCTACGTAATCCTGTGCACCCAGCTCTTAGCTTGAGGCTCTGGTTATTTCTGTGGATCTAAACAGAAGATCCTGTGCAGAAATACTTTGCAGTTTTCCATCAAATAATATACTGCCTTAAAACACTAAATCTTAACTGCTTGGTGGAAGATTTAAACAGGCTTGCCTCCCTATCTCATTCTATCCTTAGGATAAATCAGTAAATATTAGCTAGATGCCTTATTTCATCCATTGGTGCTGCTCAGAAGTTACTTGTATGTGAACAAAGCAAATACCTTTAAGTACATCTTCATGGATATGAGGATGCTACTTAAGATATCATCTTAAATACTGATACCTAATCAAATCAACAGATTGATACACTCAGTATAAATTTTGTCACAGGCCTGGCTGCTGTCTGGGAATTGACTCTGATCCATCAAAATCTGTATTTTCCCCTAGAAGCAAAAGCTGTGCTCTAAACTGGTATGGGATGAGCATGCATTTGAACTATTATGAAACATGTGCCTCTTTATCATGTCATTTTATGCTTTCATAGAACAAAAATTCAATTACAAAGACTTTACAGTATTTGGAACTCTAGCTCTAGTTTTATACCATTTAAAAGCAAAACCATTTCATGACCCAGGGGGCATTTTACACATATCCTTGCTTTTTACAGATCCTCAGGCTATGCCATTTATCATGATTAATCCTTATAAAAGCTCTTACTTATTTTGATATATTTATTTTATTGATTTATATAGCGATTATCATGCCAACTTTGTTTCCACTTATCACACTGGTGCCTTTTCCTTAGTACTGCCCCTTGGTTAAGAACTGTCTGCTCAGACCTGCCACACTGGCGTGGGGGTGTGGGAACATTATTTTTCTATTATTTTCTGGTAACAATCTGGTAGCAAAACTTCAGTGGAATGTAAGGTATTACAGAGGCAGCTCTTGGGAGCCACCAGTATTTTAAGGATGAGTCATTTCTTACTGAGCTCGATTTCCATGTTCAACACCAGAATCACCAGATCTTGAGCTGACCATTAAAAAAGAAATAGTTACATACTCTTTTCAGCAGAGATTTTTCAGAGAATGAATAGACCACGTGAATTGTAGCAATACTTGACTCAGTCTGACAAGAAGATTGTGTGCTGGGGGAGAGTAGGTTCTCTGCTGACTCCTGGATACCTTCCCAAGACATCTACAGGAAAGGCTGATCTGAGTAACTAACTCATTTTTCTTCTCACCTGGACCAAATGCTCCTTGGTGCAAGTCACCAAGGACAATGTTTTTTGGGGCTTGTGGATATGAAAACTACAGGTTTCCATCTGGCAGTGGAACAGCAATTCCATCTTTATGAGGCATTAAGTAAGTTTAAACACATTTTTTCTGCCTATAGATTACTCCCAAGAGGGCATTACAGAATGGGCAGCTGGTCCTGCGTCAAACAGAAATTTAAGACATGGGAAAAGAAGAGAGAAAAAGATGTTACTGCTGGTGAGATCTTGCCTGTATCCACAGCCATCACCAGCTTTAGGTTAACACCTCTGGTGACAGTCTGAGCTTGAAGAGTGCTACAGAATCCTGAAAAGATTAATGAAGGAAGGATCCTTACTCCAGAGGAGCTGCAGGCCACAAAAGCATAGCTTTCCTTCTACTCAGAACAGCTGTTTCAGCAAGTACAGACCACAGCCCCTGACTGCTCAGATGCTGGATCAGAGAAGTGAAGGAAGGACAGCTTTCAGGTTCAGCTTCCAGTTCAGAAACCAACGTAACTTCTAGCCTTTTCCCTCACCTAAGGAAAGTATTAAGTCAAAGTCAGCCTGAAGAAGTGAAGGTATAGCTCAGTGATATTTTTTCTGGCTGAGATCTACCACCCTTTCCTGGCAGCTTCTCAGCAATAAAGTTGCTCGCAGTAATTACCATGATACAGGCTGTAGATAGGGAAACTGAGGCACAACTGTTCTGGGCTCCTCAGAGAGGGCCAAAGAAGGGAACAGAACTCATCTCATACTGAACCAATCCACCCTCTCCAACAGGTATATCACACCCTTTGTGATATAAATCACCAAGAAGCCTGTGTGTTCATAAACAGGCAAATACTAAGTGTAACAGGAAAAACACCTTCCACTGTAACAAGCTGCAAGGTAATGCCAAGGACATTTCAAACCTGTACAACAATCAGATTTGTCAAAAAGAAACAGGAACCTCATGGAAACAGGACTGTTTTTTGTGCCTTTTTAAAAAATCTCAACCACCCTATATAGTTCCTAAGCATAAACAGAAGCGTGGTCATCCAGCAACCTTTCCTCCCGGATGTACCCTTCATCCCCTCTACTGAAGGCAGCCCCACACAGCCACACATGCAGGTGAGGTGGACAGAATACCCAAGTACAAACTGCAGCTCACACCAGAGGATTTTAGTCTCTCACTCTGATGGGACAAAAACTTCTCAGAGCCGATACAGCAAGTCCATGTCTCATCTGACACACAGCAGACATTGAGAGAATGCCACTGTGAGGAAAATGCCTGTCTGCACTACACCTTTACCAGGGGAACCACGGTGTTCTCATTAGGAAGACAGAAATGAAAAGCTGAGCGGCAATAAAAGAGAAACAGGAAAATAAAAGTGTGGCATGACCCACTTCATAATAAAATGGACAATTTAATAGATATTCTTGGACATACACAAAATAGGGATCTAGCTCATGATCCTTTCTCAACACACATGGGAGCTGTGCCACAGGCTGAGATGGGAGAGATCCAGTCTAATGCATGCACCACATGCAGCAAGGGGCTTCTGGTGGGAATCTACGACTTGCCTGTCATTATCCAGAAAGTGAAACAATTTTAATGTATAAATTGTTAATGCATGTCCAGCTCTACTATGGATGTTCAATATATACACAGTAGTTAACACTCGTGCTGATTTAAGGTGCAGGATGACATAGGAGAATAAAGCAGCTTTTAATAGAACAAAACCTGCCCTTCAGAAGCAAGTTCCTGAGCAGTCTGGGCATCTTCCATGCTCTTTGTAAAGCAGTAGTACAGCAAGATAAAGCTAATCAACCCTCTGGTAGTCTTCTACAAGATGATTATTTGTAAGGTAAAGAGTTCCTAAAATTCTTTCACAAATGACATATTTTCCATGCTTCCCAGAAAGCAGCCCAATTCTTCTCTCTCTACTTACCATATGTTTACAGACTCGGGTTTTTTGCATGCTCAGACACCAGTCAATAAGCCGAAGGGAGAGCTGAGCATATGTAAATGAGTAGGATGTTCTCGTGGTTACACGATTACCAAAGGAATCACAAGAGGACTTTTATTCTGGTTCTGCCACCATTCACTGCCTGAATGCGGTCAAGTCACAGACTCCACTTGGGTTCATTCAGTTTTCCTACTGAGAACTTGGAAAGCAGTGACAGGCAGGCACCACCATGCTCTCCATGCCCCAGAAAAACCTGTGAGTATCCGGAACTCCTCGCAGAGCCCGTGCCAGGGCGCAGTGGACGCTGTAACACAACCCAGGGCTCACAGGGTATCGCCAGTGCAGCCCCTGTCAGGAGCCGTTCCAGACGCGGCAGCACGCGTCAGGTCGGAGCTATCTAGACTCCCTGGAACCAAAGGCTTAGTCCCTTGGCAGGATTAACACAGCCCTTCACCCTTGGAGACAGCTCAGAATCCTCCCTCATCAAAATGCTAACCAAGGAGCTCCTACAAAAACATGCCAGCTCAGTCTGTGATAATCAAAGTACAAGATCGGGAACATATTACCTCATTTCTCAGTCTGGGGAAGGCACAAAAATCCCTTCCTGGGGATCACAGCCAAGGCAGCAGTACCTTTACCTGACGAATCTTTGCTATTTGTAGCAAATTACCCTTGAAACATTCCATTTGTTCTAAAAAAGTAGGGTACCAGATAGAAGCACAGATTCCACTAGAGGAGAAGGGAGTCTTACAGACCAAGGAGATCTGCTGTTTAAATATGCCTCCTGTTTGGGTGCCTTACCCATCCCAAAGCCAAACGTGTCCTTAGCCCTGCACTCGTCAATGGACTAGACTTCAGAGTAGAAAAATATCTCATGTCTTTTGGGGGAAGCTGTGAAAGAGAAATTTGAAAGAAAGCTCCAGGTCATCTTTAAGAACTCATTCAAGTGACGATTTTCAGCCAGGTTCCTGCCAGATTCACACTTTACAACAAAAGCCTTTTTTTTTCCCCTTAGGAGTCTTCCACCTTCCCTGGCCACTACATTTTATCCAGGAGGCTGGCAGGTCCTGCCCAAAGCAACTCTCCACCTCACGTTAGGCCATGCTGACACCCCTTTCCCACCCACTCAGCAATCCCAGGAATGTGTCTGCAGACCAGGTGAACACAGGGAAGCAGCTCCCAGTCCACCAGTCCTTATGAGCTTGTATCCAGGATCCACTGCTGGACCCCAGACCCAGCTCACAGCCCCAGCACTGCAACCACAGCTAATGCCACAGGAGGGTGTAGGCCACTAATTCTCCCAAGTACTTCATTTTATTACAGGTGAAATGGGCACCACCCATAAGAGGAGACAGAAAATACACACCTGACAGTCTGTCTGCTGGTCCCTCTCTGGGCACTGGGTTGAGCCTCTCTCCTTGACTGAGCTGCTGGTTTTCCTGAAGGGTCTAAGGACCTAATAATCATTAAAACTTTAACCTCTGCCAGATTTGTTGTATTAGCCTATAAATACTGGCTTGAGATTAGCCAAGGGCTTTCAACACTTTTATGACTGAAAATACCTAGTAAACAGACAATAGGACTGCAAAAGTTTCATTTTTTAGAGAAAATAAGCCAAAACCAACATGCAGGTGACTGAGGAGCACCCCAGGGCAGGGCAGGTCTGGCCTCACCAGCAGAAGTGAGCAGGAAGCTCCTGGCACTTTGCTCAGGGCTCAATTCAGCCAAGCACGCTGCTCCCCAGCGTCACCCCCAGCTGCCCACCACTCTTCCGCTTTAGCTGACACCTGACATCTTCAGGGAACATGCTTCAACATTTGTGTGGCATTAAAACGCATAATAAAATGACTCTCAATGTCAGGCGAAGTGTGTGTATATTAAGAGATATGCACTGATACCAGCTGCCCACGAAAATGCTGGAAAACGCTTCAGTATTTAATTAAAAGAGGGCACAAGACAAGAGGCATTACTGCCCAGGAAGGAATCATTAAAGCACACAAGCTCTGGTGGAGCAGAGTAATACCCAACGAACAGGGAAGATCAATATGCACCACTTTTCCTCATCTCTGCTCCAACCCTCTTCAAAGAAAACCTTTATAAGCTAAAATTTAAAAGCATATTACCCTCCCTCACCTTCTCTCTTGCCATTTCTTTTCTAAGAGCTTGTTATTCAACTGGAAAGTTCGATAGGACACAAGAAGACAATGAAACCTGTCCACAGCAGGAGGGCTGGAACTAAATGAGCTTTAAGGTCCCTCCCAAACCAAACCATTCCATAATTCTATGATTCTCTGCAGCATCTCAGGATCTACACCTTCCTTCTGAAAGCAGAGAACTTTCTGAGAAGGTTTCCTCTACAGCACTAGAGTTTTATGGAAAATGTAAATCAATCAATTTAAAGTTAAAGGAACTTCCTCCAGGAAAAGCTCAGGAGAGTGGGTTAAGCATTCATCAACATGGATGAAAAACCTTGTTTTGCCTTTTAGCTCTCCAAAACAACCACTTAGCTCTCCAAAACCACCATCTGATGCCTCCATCAGCACAGAACAGTAATACCAAGCTGCAAAATGCCATTCGTGCAAATCTCTTCTTGCCACAAAATGACAAATGATTCCTTCTCCACAAATAACTCTACACCCCTGTGTCATCTCAACTACCTCATGCAAAGTGAAGATCACCGGCGCTCTGCAATCGGTTATAGCCATAAGAGATCAGCCCAATGGCCTATCAAATTTAATCCCCAAGACAGAAACCTGTGCCAGAAAACATATCCAAAACTCATCTCAGAAAAGAAGTCTTTCCATCAAACTCAGCAGGCTTTGAATCAAACTGCTCTCAAAAAAAAANAAAAAAAAAAAAAAAAAAAAAGAAAAAGAAAAAGAAAAAGAATAAAACAACAACCCGAATTGAAACTTGTACCACCACACACCTATAGGCAATTTCAGTGGCATGAGGTAGCTAGCAATTGTGTTAGGAGATTGATAGTCCCTTTTTTATTCCAATGCCTGTAAACATTTTCTTAAAACAGATTCACTGAATTGTTTAGATTGGAAAACATGTAACAGTGACTTCATTATCTATATATATATGATACATTCATAAGAGTTTAATTACAAAGTACTTCATCCCCTTACCAGGGTACTTGTAGAATATACAATAAAAAAAAGTCTATTCTTATTATCTGTGTGTTACTTTCCCCTTTCAGGGCTGTCAGGCATTGTTCCCGAACTGTAAAAAGGCAAAATGGAACAACACTCTGCTCATCAACTTTCACAAGTGCTGCAGACTTACTGCTTAACTAAGCAAAAGCCAAGTTCTGTTGGCTGTATCCCTCCAAGGTGTCAGCTCTGCCTTTCCTTATGACAGCGCCCCTGAATTCATCTGCAAGACGACTCTTCCCAAGTAAGAACTTCGAGTGAATTCACCACCCGTCTGAGGACCCCACATCTGGTCAGCAAAACAAGCCTGCCGAACTATCCGGCTACCGGCTCGCCCTCTGCGAAAGGGACCCTTCCCGTGAGGAATGCTCTGCCTCAGGTACTGAGCAAAGGGATCGCACAGGTCTGAAACGCGGGGATGAAAACCCCGGCGCTTGCGGTGGAGACAGCTAAGCAACACCTGCACAATGCAAAAGCGCAGAAGTCATGCCGCTCTCCTTTCCTGGGAAACGTTGAGTTATTTTAGCCCGCGGCGTGCCCGGTGCGCTTCGCCCCCGCTCCCCGAGCCCGCAGGGAAGCCGCGCCGCTCGGAGGCAGCCGGGGCGGAGAGCGGCACCGGAGCGGGGGCACCGCGGCATCCCCGCCCCGAGCCCCCGCAACCCTCCCGTCGCGGAGCGGCCACCCGCGGGTGGCTCGGTACTGAC
>VWZW01007004.1:1263691-1378560 GCA_013397115.1 Edolisoma coerulescens
GAGCGCGGCGGGGGCAGGGCCGGGAGCGGGGAGGGAGCCCCGGCCGGGCGGGGAGCGCTCGGGGGCGGCGGGAGCGCCGCGCCGCTGCCGCCCGGCCCCGCGGGACGCCCGCACTTAAGTTCGCGCCGAGCAGCGCTGCGGTGCCGTCCCTGCGGACCCCGGCGGCACGGCCGGGTCAAGGCGAGTCACCCAGGAGCGCCAGCGGGAGGGAGATCGGCACCAAGGGAGATGCGCACTCTCGGCCTTGGGTGGTTAAGAACAAGGTACGGAGGGCAAACAGAGCAGGAGGTATAAAACCCCTAAGCACTGCAGGTTGCACGCTCATGCACGGTTTACTTCGATCCTGAAATTCCTAGCAGATGACACGGAAGGGTCTTCGTGAGACAAGTGTTAACTCCAGCCAAAAGTCTCTGCAGAGACTAGGAACTTTACCCCAGGAAACCTATCCTTGTGCACCAGCTGCGGATGTGAATTGTTCATATGTACAAAAGCCAGCAGCAGCTCCATCCTAGATGGTTTTGGGGGCATAGCCCCCTCCTGGGGATAACACCACCTTCAGAAAGGTGGTCTGTGATCTTTTCACTGCCCTCAGCAAGCGTCCGTGCTTTACCACACGTTTGAGCACAGAACTATGCTCAACACCTATGAATATTTTCCATTTGACAAAAACATTCAATTTCCAGAGAAGCCAGACCCAGGCAGTCTCCCACAAAGAGTCCCATCTGCACAGTACCTCTCCGGCATATGGAGCACGTTACCAGCTACAAGAATGACTATTATTTGAGACTGTTATGTCTGATTTCTTTAAGGTTACTTGCAACCCTCAAGATGCTTCTAATGTGCTTCTGGAGCAGCAGGGGAGCCCACCTGCAGCTAATTTAACCATTATACATTCCCATAGGTAGTAATGAGAGGCTGAGCTCAAGTGCTGAAGTTGCTGGAGTTGTATTTTAATAGCTAGAAACACAAATCCTTTAAGCAATTTACTTCTATTAACTTTGTTCCTATCAAGACAACAAGAGATTAATTATCACTTTTTTTTTGGAGAAAAAAAAAACCCAAACAATTTGATGTAGACCATTTAACTTGTAAACTAAAAGAAAAAACAAACTAAAAGAAAAACAAAGAGCAGCCATATAATCAAGCTTCTTAATTCAAAAGTAGAGAACAAGTCACCTTGAAAGCCCTCTGCTCACCCAATTTAGAGCTGCAGTCCCTGCCTCATCCTGCAGTTTTCCAAGGTCACACAAGAGCCCAGGACACCATAGAGCAAGACAGCACACCAAAAGGGCCAACCCCCAGGAAGTCCAGAGCCCATGGGCACCGAGACAGGTTATACAGCCAGCAAGGCTGAAGTTATACACACACACATATTAACAAATCGAGGTGGCAACAGGTAGACTAAAGAGAGATGAGGGAATAATCAGCATCAGTGACAGAACAAATTAGCATCATAAGGCACAGTACCCCAGCTGCCAAACTATTGTCCAGCATGCGGGTTTATGAACACGTTGCCCCCAGTTGCATTTTATTTAACCTCAGGCCCAATCCTAAAAGATTTTATTCAGACAATACCCCCATTGACTTCGGTGGGAGTTCTGCCAGAAAAGAAATGGCAGGATGATGGATCTGACAAATAATTTACTTGACAAATAACAGCATTATTTGGCATATACGTTATTCTATGAATAGCATCAAATCAGTTCTGTGCAAGGGCTTGAGGCATTTAATTCAGTGGGGTTTTTGCTATTGTTTTCAGTGGGTGGCAAATTCAAGTCCCTAGTTCTTTTCTAAAATGATTTGTTTTAGTGCCTCATCTTTATATGATGGGTGTTCTTTTCATCACCTGTCTTTTTAAGTTATGTCACTTATTTGTACTTTTTAATTGGTCCTCAATTGTTAGCCAAGGACAGTCCATTACATCATCTCCACTCCCCTCTCCTCGCCTCAAAATCCTGCTAAGGAACCAGAATTATTCCTGTGCCCAGCAGAAAACTCAGTGAACTGGAATGTCCACACATATAATACTGGTTACTTCATTGCATAAGGAAACATTTATGTTTGCTGTGGTTTTGTGATATCTGTATTGAGAAGCATTAATTAAAGATGGCATGTTACATTTTCAGGCTGGAATTTGATTTTTTTTTTCCCCCTCTGCCAAAAAAATAGTAGACGCTCCGCACACTGCTCAGGTGTATGTTTTTGTCATTGATTATATCCATAACAATGAGGTATAACAATGAGATAGTCGTTATCACCTGAGCAGCCCCAGGTGATGTTCATGCACACACTCATTCCACAGGTAAATGCTGGCCCTTGCATCCCTGGCTGACAATTACCTGTCACACCTCCTGACACTGCTGAGGTGACAAATGAGAACCTGCTGGCACCAATGAGAATCCAGGATTGCTACTTAAACCCACCAAGTGAAAAGTGACAGGCACTTCAGGTGTGTCTCCCCACGAAGTGCTCTTCAAACCCGGCATCATGTTTGGGCACCACTGCCTTCCCAGAGGACTGGGGACTCACACCACAGCCATAATACAGTGGACTCCAAGGAATTTAGCCCCCATTTCTCCAAATCACACGCTCCACATACAGCAGGGCAGTCAGGCTGACTGGAGTGGAGGTAGGCAGGTGCTTAATGGCAAACACACGCCTGAGCGCTTTGCTGGAGCAGGGCTACAGATAGCACAAGAGCTGTTTAGCCAGTTATTGTACATGACATTCTACCACACTTGAGCAATTTGCTTGGAACAATCACAGTTTACCTTGTCAACAGGTGTCTTGTATTTTACCAAATGAATATTTATTACCCCTACATCACTGAGAACTGTATCAGTACTTCTTACAATGACTGGCCACATAAATCTGCCCAAACAATCCGCTCAGCCTAATCCTGCTAAAGTGACCACAATACTCAGCGTGAGCCTTGGATGTGTAAGAAAAGCTGGGATCAGGCCTAGAAACAGGGTTTTGTGTGCCTGCTGCCTCAGCCCTTCTCTTGTTGAATATAGCTGGAGCTTTGCCAGTGATTTAAATGGAAGCTGGACTAATTCCCTTATGTTTAAGATAAGCTCATCTCCAACTGGACTTTCCTCCAATTGGACTTAATGGGCACGAGGTCTGCTCTTGCCAATTTGGCTGCCAGAGGAAAGCCTTGCTGTTTGTGTCTCAACCATTCCAGGAAAGGCAGCAATCCAGTCTGTACAGCCTTATCTTTGGAGGTCCAATTTTTCAAGGTACATGTTTCACTGAAGCACCTGAGGAACTCAGTGGACATAAGTGAAATTAAAGAACCTATTTAAGTCACTGGAATGAGCCCAAATGACATGCTGATTTTCATTTAAAAAACAACTTAATCAGGCTCAAAAGAAATGGAAAATCCTCCATCTGTAAAGTAAGACTAGTTTCAGGGTTTTATAATTTTCTGGTGTTTCTTCTTTTAAGAAAGTTAAATTTATTTTCCAAAGACTATTTCAAGTCAGAGCAAACTTTAAAGCTGAGTATGAAATTTTAAATATAGATCTTAATAGTAAAAAAGTGGTGCATGAAATATTCATAAATATGCCAAGACTAAAAAGCACTGCTAGAAAATTATTTCTGGTAATTTTACTCAAAATTCTCTCATCCTGTTAAATGATGAGCACTATGAAACTATTAGAAAAATTATCAGTATATGCCTACCATTCTCTTTTTTGTTTAGAAATCCTATTTCCTTCTCTTTTCCTTCCGTCCAAGTACTGAGCACAAAGAGAATGATCATGCTGCCATACCGTGAATTGTTTCCTGTGCTGCATGTACTCCACATGGAAAAAATCTGTGCAGATCTTTTTGATGGTCAGAATGCAGTATTCCTGTGCTGCCTCATTATTTCATGGATATTTTTCATTTTACCATACCTATTGAAATGCACACTTCAGAAGTGCCTGTTGTACTTGTTTTTCCCTGAAAAAACCCATCATACCTGAAAAGCACAGCTGTTAACTGTACCATAACAGTAATTTTGAAAAAAAATTATGAGGCCACCAACCAATCAAAGATCTATGAAAGAAATACAATTAATGGGACAACCCAGCAAGTCAGGACAGCCACTAGTTAAGAGAAAACATCCTATAGACAGTGCTGAAGATAATTTCACTTTTTCATCTTTTTCCAGTGTTTCAGCAGTGTAAGAAAAATTATTTTGTATCAGACCAAAAATCCTTCAGCCCTTGGCTTATCTCCTGTGGCAGAGATCAGACCTGCTGTGCTTATTTAGAGATTACACCATGTACAGCATATCAGAGTTCTCCCTCTCTAGATCTGTTCCAAGTCCCATCCTGGCCCCCGGAGACTGCTCTGTCTGTTCTCTGACATCAGCTGAGAACATCAGCCTAAACTCCCAGAACAGCAGCTTTTTTTGTCATAAAAAAAATGTCCTGAGCAGTAGTTATCTCAAAATCTCACTGGAAATGTAAGGGAGGAAAAGGCACAGATTTTAATGACTCAGAAAAACAGCACCTCCCAGGGCTGATAAGTGATACAATCCAAGAGGAACAACATGGGAAGGTGACTGCATGGTATCAGCCTTCCCATCTCAGTAACACCAGCTCTTTCTGTCTGAATTCTGCCTCAAGCATCCTGGTCACTGAGCAGCTGAGAAGATGAATATACTCTTTGCCCTCACCTGCATGGCTCAGCATACAAATTAATTTAACTGGGACACGCAAGAAGATTCTGAACTTTCTCATGTGAGAAGCTGCCTCACAGCCCAAGGGAAATCAAGGAGATTACTCAAGGAGTAAAGGCTGCATAACATCAACAGAAGTATCTACCTCTAGTTTCACATACTTTAAAATACTAATAATGGAAATAAGTTTCATATTTTAAAAGTCAGTAGCTTATTGGGCACATTTCAGACATTTCTCCTCACAACAACGGGAGAGCAATATCACAGCAAACACCAAGAACTCACAGCTGGTTCCACAAATACCAGCACCAAACCCCCAGTGCTAAGGATGATAATGCAGGGACATCCCCTTCACCCCTCAGGGAACAGTTCAGGTCTGAAAATGACCCAGCACAGAACAACAAACCCCAGTGAGTGCCCCAGAGGGCTGTGGGTTTATCTGAGCCTGGGTCAGACAGGCACCCCATGAGCAGGGACCTGCTGACACTGCACAGACACCCAGCACTGCCACTCAGTTCCAGGTACAGCCCTTCCAAGTACCACATTCTCTTAAAACTTTGAACTTCAAAACAAAAAAGTTGTTAAGGGAATATTTATAGAAAGTCATTTTTTGCTCTCCAGAATGGTCCAACAGAGTGGATACACAAGGAGCAGGGATGTGTGGACTCAGGCTGTGACAGGGCATTCACGCTTCTCTGAGCAGTTGTAATGCAGATCAGCCACCCCCTCACCACCCACAAAATTTGTACTTGGGGCTTCTGTAGTAACAGACACACATCACATTTAAAGCGCTAAATTTAACTTTAAAATACGCATCAAAAGCTGCCTATAATTTCTGATGACCTTACAAGAACTCCTGGCTGTTTTCTCCCTGACAGGTAAAGATCACAACATGTAGGACTTCGTTAACAGACATCATTATTGAATTCAAAACTGCTTCTAAAATGTCAATTTATTCTTCTTAGAAAATAGTGCCCTTATTCAAAAGCTTATGGTATGGAACAAGATCATCTTCCAAAAGTACTATTTCATAAAAAATTTAAAAGATCACATAAAGCTTATTATAAAAGTGTGAATAGCATCATTATAATATTTATAATAGCTTTTTCTAGCAGAACAAAATGCCCCAACTTTCACTTTTCTAGCTGGGCACTCAGAAGAGCTGATTTTTAACTATGTGTCAGAATTTGAAGTTAATTAAAACTAATTGCCCACTGTACTGTAAACGATGCCACCGCATTTTCAAATAGCTCTGTTTCCATGGGATGATTTACTTAAAACTGATGTCTCTCATTGACTGAGTTCTGGGTTTGCCTTAATTGTATTGTTCAAGTTGTTTATCTTTGCTTTCTGCCTTGCAACTTTACATGAAAGGTCATCAATACCAAAGTTCCTTGCTAAGATTGACACTTTATCAACACGAGAAAAAGCATCTTAGAATATCAACTAGTTCATCAAAATAAATGAACTCCTTTGACATCTCACATTCCCATTCCCACCAGCCACCACTTTCTATCCTCAGAATATTTGTTTATGTGCTCAGCTTTGTAGCAAAACTTTAAAGCTCAGAACCGCTGTACTGAACAGCGGCATTCATTATCTTTAGCACATGGGTGTAAAGTAAACCTCTTTACTGAGAACACATGCACCCAGCAAGCCTTGCTGCTGCTCCCACGTGCCACTGGCATGCACACAGACCCGTTCAACTTCGTGTGTCCAGATGGAAAGTCCCCATGTGCTGGATCACACAAAATGGTAGTACCTCCTCCTTCATGGGGAGGCTGTGAAGGGTGCAAAGCCAGGGTTAAATAGGGGCAGACGTGGCCAGGCACGAGTTTCTGCAGCTGCCCTCCAGCACGAGGGGCTGCAGGACTGCAGCAGCACAGGGGGATTGTGTCTGTCATGAGTACAAGAAGCAGAAGAGGAGGAGAGTGCTCTGGATTCCTCATGGCACAGGTTGAGTCTAGTGAAAAACCGCAGCCCTCCCTGGAACTGTGACAAAAGCAGGCTGGTTGGCACCACACTGATGCACAGCATGGCACATTCACATCACCTGCTCACTTCAGCTGGTGGCAGCACATGTGCCTTCAATTCACCCACTTCCCCCACCTGACATCTGCAAAGGGTGCTAGGACTGGATGTCGAGGGCAGAGTCAGCCTTCTGGCACCCCATGTGCACAGCCTGATGCTGGTGGGAATGCAAGCTCCACAGGAAGCCCTGGCCATGGTATGACAATCACTCCTTTCCCTGTGGTTTGGTTGTGGGAGTTACCCCAGGAGACCCAACAACCCTGGTGAAACGTTGACCACACAGCCAGTACACAGCACCTGCCCTTAAACAAAGGGTGTTCCAGTCAGCACACAGCATCACTGGCACCAGCAACCAGTAGGGAGCTGGAGTAGGTCCTGAAGATAACTTTTGTTGCTATAGAAAACGTATTATAGAGGACCAGATGCTGTATAATTATATTTTCCAGCCTAAGAACATGCCTTCAAAATTAAATTTAATAACCACAAACTTGCCTCATTCCCTGAAGTCAAATCCTGCCCAAACCCATCCCAACTGCCAAGACTCCTCTATTCAAGCCCAGCTCCAGAGGTCAGGTGGTGGTCAAATGAGACAGACAATTGGCTCTGGAGACAGCCTTCAGCTTGCCTTGCACTTTTGGACAAGAGCCTCTGCAAATCCACTCAGCGCAAGTCATCCATGATCTGCATGGAGAGACCCACTGGGTGTACGGTGGGCTGTAGGGCAGGACTGTGTTAAAAACTGCTGGCATGGAGACAGGCCATCATTTACCAGTACAATCTGCAGTAGAGAGATGGACAGAGTGATAGACATGAAAAAAGCACCACATTTCACCAAGTCCAACTTCCAGATGTTAGATTCATACAATATTCCTAGTCCACTTCATTTTGAAGGGCAACAGCAGCTTGATAGCCTGAAGACTGGATCAGCAGTGGCAGAACAGGCACAAGTCACTGTTGAAATATGCCTGGGAAGTTTGCCTGTACTGTCTGAAGCACATTTGGGTAAAATATGCTATTCATAAAAAAATACATGTTGTGAAGAGCTTTTTCTGATTGGCATTCACTGTTGTCAGTTTCAAACACTCTGGCTAAAGATCTCACTGCAGAAGACTTTGTGATAAACATTTCCAGTAGGAGAATTCTGGAGTGGAAGTCCACACTTCAAGAAAACTCTGAAAAGCTTCCTGGCTCCACAGGGCTGGAAGCAAGAAGCTCAGTTTCTTTTTGTTCAGCAACTGCCCAGTGCATTCACTGCAAGGGGATGTATAGAGGTGTCCCTCAGAGTAGGAGCTGGGAATGGTGGAATTGGGAAAGTCTCTGGCATAACTTCTTCTGTAGGATCATTGTTAGTGCAAATGCTCAACACCTTTGCAAACTGAGCAAGTGCGATACAGAATCAGAAAAATAAAAAGTAAGCACGCTGGGTTACATTTTAATGCATGATATATACTACACGTACCACTGCATTTTTAAAGAACTATATTTAACAACTGGTTTCTTTTATTTAAATACTGAAAACCATCTTTTGCTGTTTTCACATCACATCATGAAGCGACTTCTAGATCTAATGCAACAAGTAATCCTGGAGCTGAAAAGTGCTTTTCAAAGTGAGAGAAAGTGAATGCAACAGCTCAGTTAAACCTTCTGTGTGAGTGAAAACTTTTCCTAGTTGGTTTTGCTCATGAGTAGCGCAGCAATTGCTGCAATTCTACACATAAGCAAAACAGGGATGTTCAACCCCTTTAGCTCCAGTCCTGCTTGGGAACAACCCTCAGTGTCCACCAATTTCAGTTAAAGTTTTTTCCCTGTATTCATGGTTCTTGCCAGCAGATCAGCAGTTTCAATTGCAATTCATCTGGGGACACATTGCTGCAGCTTCTTAATGCCACGAGTTTCATGGTGCTTTCACAGAGGGTGGAACAAACAATGACACAACAGCTCTGTTTGGGGGTCAGGCTGCTGCCACCCCTCCCTCAGCACACACTGCCCTCCAGGATGCTGAGCAGGTCCTGGCCTCATCTACTGGACACCAAAATTTTCATGCACATGACTGTAATCTCTCTTCTCCAAGAGACTGCAGGAAAAAGCAGACGAGCCCTGAGCAAGTATAAATTAATGCTGACATTTGCTGGAATAATGTACTCTCTCGAGCCTCTGCATCTATGACGCCAATAGAGGCTGCTGGCGACACGAGTTTATATGCAACTTTCTGCTAAATCAGAGCATCATCTGCACAAATCAAGCACTTGGGAGACATCCTGAGATTTGTGATGGTCCCTAGAGCCATAGCTGGGTTCTGAGCCATCTATTCTCACTGACTGCTGAGATTCCTTACAGGCAATTTTTAGTGACAGAACTGAGGATAAATCCCACCCATATTTCACAAAGTAACAGGCAAGCTTTGTTTGACTTTGAAGTACAGATTACTCAGTGGTGATAGCACTATCTATTCCACACAGCTCATTTTCTTTCTTCAAAACCAAGTCCAGGGCTGGTTCTAAGTGGGTTTCTGCCCTGCACAGTAAATCTCTGACAAATGTGGGCCCTAAGGCATGACACCTGTTATCCCCAAGTTCTTCACACAGTTGGAGAGTTGAATGAATCAGGTTTTCCTACCTAGTGGCAGCTGTGTGTGTGTGAACCAAGACACCTCAAAACCAGTGCAAAGCTCCTGTGACCCCAGAGAGTTTTGGGACAGGTCTGCTGTGGCTGGTGCTCCTGTACATGTTTATCTCAGAGCATTCAGAGACAAGGGCTGGTGCCATGCTGTGACTCCTAAGGATAACACACCCACTTTCTGCTGTTTTCAGACTGACCCATCAGGAAAGATCTGCACAATCTTTGCCCTCCAAGGAAGCAGTTCCAGCTCACTGGGAGGACCTCAGCCTGAAGCTGAAGGTGTCAATGTTTTCTTAATAGGGTTTATATACCTTCCATCAAACAGTGTATTAACCACAGCTCTTCTTAATGACTGAAGTCAGCATGCAAGAATTTAGCCCTTTAAGCTATGACTTACAAACATATATCTATCCAAAATAAAGCCTTAAAAGTCATCAGTAAACTGGATACTAGGACTAAGTATATACTCACAACTAGAATTTGCACTTAAAAATGTTGATAATGGCAAGCTTCTTTGTGAAGGGTAACAGTATGAGCGGGGTTTTTTTAGCTCTGATATACCACTTAAGCTGTGGCATGCTTCATTTGCTGAAATGGAATATAATATGTCTTTGTATTGAATTATACTTGGGTTGGTTATTAAATGAAAACTATTATTCCATTATAGCCATAAGAAATGGAAGTGCTGCATATGGCTGTGTGCAATCCATTAACTGGCTTACGGAGCCAAAGACCCTTCAGAGACCATTACAAATCCATTCGATGGCCCTCTCTGCCAGATTTTACACTCTGATATCTGCACTCGAGGCAAGAGGCATAAGGCTCTATAGAACCACTATTAATCAGCCTTTATACACTGTTTGTGCCAGCAAAGACAAAGAATATTCCGAGCTTAAACCTATTCCTCGTGTATTGTTTTTTAGATAAGTGTGTGATACATGGAGAACAACTTCACTGTTCTAGCCCAACGTGCTAACCAAAGTACATCAGGCTGAAGAGTTCACAAGCAGCTCATCTGCATCAATGCCCACCTGAACCTGCCTCTTGCAAGGCAATAGTTAACAATACATCTTGCACTATGGGGATATTTTCCAAGGGCACAAAGTATGAATAAAAAGAGTTGCCTTAGTTGACTAATAGACCTTTGACAATCTTCCTTAATATTCCTTCTGGTATCTGGGGGTTTTTTATGCAGCATGCTATTTTCTGTGTACAGAACCTTTAATATTAGAATTACTTACAATGATTCAGCAAGATCATTTGTTTTTGCACTATTATTTGAAACAATACGATCATCCAGCTATGAGTCTGCATGGTTTGTGTTTAAAAAAGGTCAAGCTTACAGTGTGAAATTGATCTTTTGTAATTTCCTTTGTATCATCAAATGTGGGAGGGCAGCTTGGATTTAAAAGATGCCAAGTTAATGACTCCAACAAAGATGCTAGTTGACAGCAAAAGTTTGATCCAAGTTTCAACTAGGAATGTTTTGCTACCCAAAATGAGTCTTTCCTTTTGGTTTTATTTGGCTAGGTGAATTTTCCAAGCTGTTTGATACAATCAGTTCTCTCCTTTCTCCATTATCCATGCCATACTCACCAACTCACATCAGTACTCAGACAATTTGACCTGGAAATGGTGATCACAGAACGAGGTATTGGCTCTCTGTGAGTCTGGACAGGACTCGTGAACATGTGATACAGAAGTCACACAGAAAATGGTTTGTCACCAAAGCAGGGGAAAATGCTCCAGTGAGTTGCAAGTATCCAGAAAGCTCACACACAGCAGCATTCAGTCCAGGAGAGGCACAGGAGGGAGATCTTTTTAAAGGTGGTGACACGGGGACAACAAATCCAAGCTGTTGCAAATGGACACCTGGCTCTTTTTGACCCTATTCAAGATAGGACTGAGCATCTCTTTTCTGATGTTCAGAGGATGTTTCTTACTAACATCTAAAAGAGAGAAAAATGCAGGAGACAGGCACGAGGAAGGGCCAAGCAGGAATTGTGAGGTGCGTGGGGAGCAATAGCATCGACAACCCAGTGTGTTAGTGCTCCACTGCCAGAGCTTTGAAATATGTCTTCACTTAAGACAAACACAATCTTACGTATTTAGTACATTTTCTGGCAATAGCGTGAAAGCTGATGTGCTAAAAATGCATGACTCATGCAGGCTGTTACACTTCCTTTCCTCCTGAGGAACGACAACTGCTCTTGTCTTTGTCTTAGGGCCAACATTTTGGGTAATCTACCTTCGGCACTTACAGCCCTAAGCCACTTGGGATTTCCCTCTGGGCCAGTTCCCAGCCCCTCTTCCAAACAGAACAAATGCAAAAAGCTGATGCAATTCCTCAAAAGCATGAGGTGGCTGCGCAATGGGTATGGGCTGCCTTGGCAAGGCAGTAATTAATTGTCTAATTAGCTGATCTGCATCACTACCACTGTGCACACAGGGGTCCACAGGTAAGCTGGGACAACAAAACATCCTTTTGGCAAGCCTGTTCTGATCTGTCATAGCTCAGCACAGGAGCTGAGACAGCCCCACCTCCAAGATATCCAATCTGCTTTACAGGAATGAGCTCTGAACTACAGGAGACAGGAATCCAAGGGTCTCTTTCATGTTTTTGTTGACCTATTGTTACCAGGGTCAGTGTTATTTCAAGTTACACCACACTCCAGCACCAGGAATTTTCCTATGGACTTCTTTCTTCATTCAGTAAATTCATTCAGAGGAGCCGAGAGCAGATGCTTACATAGAGGTGATAGAAGAGGGAAACCTGCCCAACTTGGCAGCATCTAGGAGCATCTGGTAGCAATAACACATCAGAGGTTGCTATTTGACTTAAAGAGACTCTCTTCCTAATGCAACAGAAAACCCTTCCCCACAACTGGCAACAAGAACTTGACAAATTCCTCTTTGTTCTATTTTTCCCACTATTTTCAGTACCCATGTCAAGCTTGTGGCTAGAAGGGATCCTCCTTTCTGTACCTCATCAGTGGGGCACTTGCTTGCTTTTTTTTTTTTCCTCCATAGCACCAGTGCTTTTGAAGAAAGGAGAACAGCCAAAAAAAAAAAATCTCAAAAATGTTCTCAAGGGAAACATCTTGCTGGAAACAGGAATGGGAGATAATCCTCCCTGCTAACTGATGTTCATGGCAGACATGCTCTTTTTAGACATTTAAGGTTCTCCTGATGTCTGATCAGTTCAGGCTCTTAAGCCCCTTCCTAGAAACTCTTGAAAAATCTAAATGTATTTTTTAATCCCCAGGCTAAAAATTCAGTGAGCTACAATCATGCCCACTCTGAATTCTTCTGATTGAAGAATTTCTTTTAATAGGAAAATTCAACTCTACTGATACCTCAAGTTCACCCATGAGAAAATAGGCATGAAGCACTTTTTGGTGCTACATTCCTTCATAGGAACATAGCACTTTTTCTGGAACAAAAGTATTTATGTCAAGCTGCCTGCACTGAATAATTTTTCCTCATTTTATTTCCTTTCTGGAAAGACACCTTTTCCCCAGCCCTTGTTTCATAACAAAGGAAAGATGAACATCTACAGAAATTTGCAATCAGGACTTCCACAGCTGCTCAGTGTAACAGGGAAATCATGCAAACGACTCCCTCCTGTGCCCCTTGTTACACCAGGATAAATCTGCATTCCCACTTGCCCTGCTACAAGGACAGTGGAGTTCACTGAAGCTGCCAGAGCCAACAGAACAAGCTCTCATCCTTACTATCTGACTGCCAGGAAAAAAACAACCTGCTTTGGCAGAGCACAGGGGGCTTGGAGGTCTCAGCAATGGCCAGGCATCAGTGGAATTGCAATTAGCTGACAGAAATGGGCACACAAGGGCTGCTGCTGGTTTTCAGGGAGCTGCCCTCTTCAGAGGGAACCTCTCTCTGTTAGGAGGCACCCTGCAGAAAAAGGCACTGTCACTAATTTAGAATTCCACCTGAAAAAGGGCAGGAATTTCACAGAAAATGTAAGGTTTCAGCAAGTTGGGGCAAATCTCCAGAGGAGGTAAAGCTTCAACTAGAAACATAAAACTTACTGTGAAAGGCAAAGGCAGCTCAAAGTATTTCATATGGAGAAAACAAAGAAAACCCACCAAGCTCTAAAATCTTGTATCTTCTGAGGACCACAGTCCTCTATCAGTTGTGGCAGCACCTGGAGGATGCATTTACCCCTTAGCACTTCTTGACTAACAAATCATTTGGATCAGATCATTTTGGGAGGGTAATTTCTCTGTTCAGTAACAGATCTGGCCTCAGCCATCAATCCACTGCACTGCCAGCTGAATAACAGGCTCTATACCAACAAAAGCAGAACTGGACTAGAGCCAAAACTCTTGGTACTACAAACTTCTTTAACGTGGTATTTTACTGCTATTTAGTACTTTAACAAGAAAGCAGATTTTTTCCCCTGTTAAAAAAAAAATAAGCATCAGTATCTCTGGCTGGATGCTACGCAGGAATTCTTGAGCATCTCCCATTTTTGGAGAATGTCACTGGTTTCTATTTGATTCTTTTCACTTTTTTTTGTAGTAAAAAAAAAATAATTTTTTTCCTTTCTAAAGCCAAACCCTCTCTGCAGATGACAAAACACTGTAGCTAATGAACCAAAAATGATATATAAGAAAAGAAGCCTCCATTCAGAAGAGTTATTCCAATTGGTTGGTGAAAGGGCATTCTGATATAGTAAAGACATGTTAGAAAAAGAACAGAATTTCTGCTTATAAAAAGACAGTTCTCAAGTGTTAACCATTAATTTCAAATGAAATCAGCTTAACAATGCTTTAAGATAGCAATATAGATATGTAATTTCCCCATTAGATTTAGTAAGTCCTTTTGTGGGCACCAAGATGACATAAACCACATGATATACAAATAAATCAGAAAAAAAAATAGTGAATATTTATTTTCATAATTTCTCCAAGGACACTGAAATTTCTCATTAAAAGAGGGTCTGGCTGCAAAGAACAAATCCATATAACAAATTAATATACTGTTGATGAAACATGTGGAATATATACAGCAGGATTATAAATATGGATTTTATGCATCACTCTACAGAATATGCAGTGAAATCTCCTCTTCCCACAAATGTAATAAAGGAATAAACATGTTGCAGGAGTGGATTTATTGCGCAAAGTTCCACATTTAAGAGGTCTCCTGAGCAGTATTATGTGCTAGGTACACTCTGATTGATAGCAGCTTCCAATGCAGGCCCCTTTATCCCCTAACATATCTCCCTGTCAAAGCTACAAACTATTCTTTTTCCTGTTTTTCTTCCACTCGCTGACAGTTAAAGCACTCCTAAACAATGACAAAGTTCCTGCAAACCCTTTCTCATATTAAAAAGGTTGTACTCTGCTAGATTTCTAAAACATCCTTGCCTGTGAAGTGTACTTTTACTCCATCCACCAGTAAAGGAATCCCACACAACGGGAGAGACCTAAACAGTCTTTTGAAAACCGGGCTGTGTGCAAGGAATCACAGAGCAGCCTCTGACCCTTCCCATTAAAAGTCATGGGAATTTCATTACCAAGTCACACAATCTACTGCAGATCATCCCATTTTCCTTACAAGAAAAGAGGCACTGCCATTTAACAGAGAGCTGCACAGTGTTATTCTTGTCCTAAGTAAGAAGGGACCGTCCCTCTGCAACTGTGGCTGAAGCTTACCTGACAGATCCATCAGGAAAAATGGCAAGAAAGAGATGATAAGCCCTGTGCCACTGTTTTTAAAGAAATTTTTCATCAGTTCCAAAAGGGAGATTAAGTCACTGATAACCTGAACAGGGTTGTGCTGTGGGTTTTGTATTATTTTTACATGTGATTGTCAAAGCAATCTGCAATGCACCTTTGTTGATAAGATGAGCTCATTTACTAACATAAACATTAAAATCTGTCTGACACTTGCATATATGCTCATTGAGGACCCTGCTACTGGCTTTGGGACCATTTCTACTACTTGCAAGGCTGAGCATAAATCCCCAGGCCCGCAGAGTGGACAAATACACTCAGAGCAGCTTTCAGACACACTGGACCACTTTATTCACCAGTCAAAACCAAAATCTGTTCTAACTGCATTCAATCAGCCTCACTTCCTTTGAAGACACCAGTCTTATGCCAAACCCTGGTAACTAAACATCATTTGTTTGTTGTTTGTATTGAAATGAAGTGCTAACTAGTACATCTCCTGTTAAAGAAAGAGTGGCATTGAGTAATTCTAATCAGTTCCTTTATGAGAAAGTCTGTTTCCCTTCTGCCCACATTCGCTGTCTGCATGCTAATTCACCCTTGCTTAAACATGCAGTGTTGTCACCACTTACCCAAGTAAATCTCCATTTTTTTTTTTATTAAACCACATTAAGACAGGTACAGTAAATGATTTATTCAACTGGATTGCATTGTTCCCAAGATAGAGACATCCACAAACACCATCAGAAGTCAGTGTAAAATATGCACTTGCTTTAACCACACTGTTCAGTTACTGATTTCCTGCAGTTCAAGTAGTTTTTATATATTCTGTCTCCTGTATCTTGTGCAATGTGCTGCCATTTGCTAAATTCACTAGAGGAAACCTATGGCCTACTGCCCTACATTAAAGCCCTGCTAATTAATTACAGATATTCTTCCAGGACTGTGTTCTGGATCAATGGGAGGGGAAAAAAAAAAAGTATCCCATACTTTTCCTTTGTTTTTCCATTTCCACACCACATCTAATGGCTCTTGTATTGAAACCCTATGCTGGATGTAATGAGATGCAAGACTCTTCCGCATCCATGGTTACTATTTACTAACAAAACTGATGATGTCAAGAATTTAATTAGGTTGTTTCTAGCACAGAGATTTTAAACCATGAAATCATTAAAGTGTCTAATCTTTTCTTTGTTTGCATTTGATAAAAAAGTAAACTCCAAACTAAACACCATTCCTGTCACAGAGAGCTCAGCTTCTCAGGGTTTGCCAGGCATAACACACTAACAGGTTTAAGAGCAATTAACACAAGCTATTCCACACACTATTATTTTTTCAAACTACACCACAGCAGCAGCTGCCACTACCACTGTTGGGCTTCAGGATTGTAGCAGTGTTTTTATTACAAATCCTTATAAATCTTGAAAGTAATTTGGCTGTAAAAATGAGCTTCAGGCTAAAATTTGACATACACACTCCAGGAATTTGGTTTTACCACCAAAATTGTTACAAACCTGCATAGAGTTGGGATATGCTGGGATACCCCCGACGTAGCACTACAGAGAGAAGTGGGTACAGGGGCTGTGGAAATACCCCAGGTCTCTGCTCAACCTGGCTTTCATCCATCTAATTCCTGTGTACCCCCTTTCCATGGGAATCCTCGCCTGCTTGCCCCACTGCCAGGGGCTGGGCAGCCTTTATGGGAGCAAAACTAGCTTGGCCTCAAAGAAGATCCAGCCCAGAGGTCAGTGTATGGAAGGACATGGATCTCCTCACACTGCTGCCCTGGGCAAAGCCTTTCCAAGGTCCAGCAGTTCTTTAGGGAGCCAGCAATGAGGCCACCAAGCACAAGGCAGCCAGCTTCAGGAACCCACTTCACCCTAGACCTGAGCAAGGTTCACTTTCAGGGTGTGACAAACTGAACTGCAGTCACCCACCCATGTGCTTATTTATGNGAACACAGATGGGAGCAGACAAAGCATCTCCCACCCTGCCAGCTCAGCTCACAAACTTGGCATCCCACAACGCTCCAAGGTGGGATAACCAGAGGGCTCTGTGCAGCAGAGATGCAGCCTGTGTTCAGCCAGGGACAGAGACCACAGGATTACCAAGGAAGTACAGGTAACTGGTACCTGTTACATTCTCTGTTGTAACCTAACTGAATGAGAGCAGCACTGAACACAGTCCTTGTCCCTGCTTTTATAGACTAACACACCTACAACCCAAGGTAATCAGCAAAAATTCTTCCTTGAGCAAGACTTAAGTCAGAAAAAATTAACACCAATATTTTTTACATGATATCAAGGTAGTTTCCACTGGCTGCTCTGAAGGTGGGCTGGAAATGCTGCTCTTCCCCATCAGCATCATACTCTTACCAAACTCTGGGCCACCTGTTATGTCTCCTGCTTATGCTGCTGGCCAGCTGAATACGTGTATTCATCACCTCTGCATGAAACCCACTCTGCACAATGCAGTCAGGGTCCCCCCAAGGAGGCCACTATGGTACAGACGAGTGACAAATGTGAGGATTACTGTAATGCCCTTGGGAGAATTAGAGCATGCCAGGAGAACTCGGTCCCGTTCATCTCTACAAAAGGGATAAAACTGTTCTTTACCAGTATTACCACCAAAGCTTCTTAATGTACAAAGCCAGAGGTATCCTGTCAAAAAGCAGTAGGATAGCAGACAAACTAAACAACTCCATTAAACCCAAATTTCCCAGAGTCATGTTTCTGGAGTTTTGACAGCTTCCTCTTTGTCATCAGGAGTAGAAATTTCATGAAAGTATCTGAAGTTCTAAGTGATAGGAATGTGATCACACTTAAGAGTAAAAAAAAAAATATTAAAAAAAAATCAAAGGTATAACTTCAAAAGAAAAATAGGCTAGGAGTCAAACTCAAGTAAATCAACACATGGAATTGCTAAAGGCCCCAAATAAGCATTTTCCTGAGCATATCCTTTTGAACAGAAAGCTGTTGAAAGGTAGATTGGAAGAAGATCATTGCATTGGACTTTTAAGATGGTGGTTTGGTTTTGTCATGTAAGATAAAAGCAGCTCAGATTTACTGCTACTTCATGTAGCAAGAGCCTCATGAAATTCAAGATAAACACTGAAGAGGATTGCAGTGTGGTAAGAGGGTTTTTACTTTTGAATGATTAAACTTCCCCTAAGAAATGCTATGGTGGTTTGGTGAAAGCCTTTTGCTAATCCTAGCAAATTATTTTGCTTGCAGAAGAAACCAGAACCTGGAGTTTCTTCAGTTCCAACCCACTTCTTTTCTGTATTATTTCCTAACTTTCATTTGAAGATTGAAGTATTTAACAGAGGTTCTTCTCAAGTTATTGTTTTGGGTTTTTTTCAATTTCAAACTTTGAAAATGAGACTGCAGTTGAAGTTCATTGTAATTATTTTTGAATCACAAGAAATACTGGTGGAAATAAACTGAACCAAAGATGTGATCATCCCACATTACAGAAAGACTGCATGGGTGCCCCTGAATAACCCAAGTTAGCATGTTAGGAATGCTTGTACACCTGACTTTGGACCCGTCTCTCTCCTCAAGTCCCTCTGTGTAAATTATTTTGTGAAGCCAGTTCTGTTACTCAGAGAGCTCCGAAGACAGCGCCCATCTCTGTACAGTTCAGTCTCTAAGCTTATTGGTAAAGGCCAGTCCCCAACAAACCCAAAATCCTTTCATTCAATTTCTTCACAGGCTCGGGCCAGCCCTCCAGAAACAAGAAGGAAATCATCTGTTCCCTGTGTAAGCAGAAGTAATAACAGAAGAGACTTGTGGGCAGAAGGAGGGCTGGCTGTACAGTGTCCCCCGACACCTCCAGTTCCACACACTGCAGTGGCAGATGAAGGCTGCCTGCCCATCCATGCCCACACACGCGGGCTAGGGGACTGAAATGCAAGTGCAGCACCCATTTCTAGTAATATTCCCCTCAAATGAATTCAGTCCCTGCCTCAGGACTGGCCCTGGCCAGCTCAGCCCTCAGTCCGAGAGCAAAGCCCCTCTCAGGAGGAAGGCAGCTGTTTTCCAGAGGAGAGCTGGTGCTCCCACTGCCCTCAGCCTGGCACACTTGGGGGGTGGCACACAACCACACCCCTGCAACAGCTCTGCACAGCACTCAGAGCTCAGTGACAGCATTTTGTCATTTAGATTTTGCTTCCCCATTTTTCCAAGGCAAGACTCCCAAGATGAACGAAGGAGACTCCTGCATGTCACCATTTATGAATGGGGCCCACAGCAGGGCTTCTAACCCCAGAGCTTTCTACACTCCAGGAGTGGAGCCACCAAGGTGTTCTAAGGACAGCTGGAAGAACCCACAGGCAAAAGACTTGGCAACAACCACTTTTCCAGAAATGCTTTAAATAAAGAGATGCCTCATTGCTCATAAGTCACCTTAAAGCAGCAGGCAGAGAGGACACTGAAGATGAATCTAAGTGAGTAGCTATTACTTAAATGAATGACAAAGGCTATTCTAACTGAGCATTTAATTACTTTGACCTTGTAATAAAAAGCATCCCCTTTATATTTGTTCCAGGTTTGCATAACCAGTTTCTTTCCTCTTTGATCACTTAACCACATGCATTTCTCCTGCACAGAGCTTTGCTATTGTTCCCATCAGACTCCAAAATGCCACTGTGCACTGTTATTGCACAAAGAGCAGAAACAGCAAGTTTGGGCATTCTGCCATTGCCATTTCACTTATTTTCATCTTAAGTGCAAAATGTTCTTTGTTTGGCAAAGAATAAGATGTGTGTGTCACAGTGGGGAGGGCAAAAATACGAGCTGAAAGTCAAGCAGGGTACATTGTGCTCACCGTGCTGTGTTTTTGTGGGCTGGAAGTCACCCATGATCAGCGGATGCAAGACTCACCATGGAAATGAAAATCAAATAAGAAGCAAAGTAAAAACCCTTGGAAGAAATCTCCCACCACCACCTCAATACATACAGATAGTGAAGAACTGCCAAGATACCCTGGTCTTCATCTACTATTGGAGACTGATCTTTTAAGCACTTGTTTTGTCAAAGGACAGAGGAGCAGGCAGAGCAAAGGAGAATTATCAGAAAGTATAGCTTTCAGCACACCTGTGTTACTTTCTGCCTTCCCCCAGAAAAACCAGGATGAACATAGGTAAAAGTATAGGAAGCAGCAGCAGGGCTAGCAAAGAGAAATGGCTTCAATCTGTGGTAGCTGGAAGGTCCTTAAAATGGCTGCTTAGTTGGTGTGTTCCAAAACCACAGTGCAGGGTAAGGGCCTGAAGCCAAAAGGGAAGAATACAGCTTGCCTCATCAAGTAAGAATTGAAGACTCCAAGCTTCCCCTCGTGTTGTGCCATAGTAAGAGGTGGTAAGTATAAAAATGCTGCAGATGCATAACAAAACAAGTCTGAGTGGTTTAAATATTTCTTCCACCAGAATGATGGCACAAGGGAAGGCAGATCATAGTTTCAGAAGGGAGGCAAAGCAGCTGCAATTCATTTCAGCAGCAAAGAATCAGTAGCAAGACCAAAACAGAGAAATACATTTGTGTAAGCAAGGAGTCTCTGGAGAGGCAGCGTCAACACAGTCCAACTGTGGCTCAGAAGAGATAAGACTGATCCAGAAATTCATCCTAGAAAGATCCTAAATGAACAGAACTTCTACAATGTGGCCTAAACAAGAGCCTTACAATCATCTGGGGAAAAAAACCTCTTTTAATTGTTATTTGGTAGGACATTGTCTAATTCATCAGTAGAAATTAATCACCATTAGCAGTCACTGCCAACTATATCAGATGAAGAATGTAAGTTTCATCTGCCAAGACACAAAACTGGAGTACCAAAACTAACATCCACGCCTGGAATATATGAGATCTGCATTCAGTTTGTGGCACAGTAAAAGACTTGAGGGCCCATTTCAAAGAGAGAATAAAGGAGCAGACAAGTAAGGGTAGAAGAGCATCTTCAGCTATGACATACACTAAAATGTTTTAGTTTAAACCTTTTAAATCAAATCTATACAGACCTTAACAGGAATTTTAGTAGTTATAGAAAGCCAGGTCATCACAAAGCATCACTGCCTTCAGTTTTGTGGGACTTTCTGCCTGTTTGTGGACTGAGATTGACAGATAACAGTTCTTATCACCCTGCTCCTTTCTCACCCAACTGTGCAGCACAAGCTCTATTCCTGGCCCTCAGAGTACAGTGCCTGAGACAAAGAGGCTCTGAACTCATCTCAGACATCAATAACATCCACAAGATAAGCAGCAGTAAGATAACCCACAAAACCAGCTTCCAAGTCTGTAGCTGTACAAGAAAGCCTAAAAACAACCCCCTTCTGCCAAAATACAGAGAACTGTTTAGTCACTAATGGGACTACTGGGCCTAATGATTAATTTAAACAAAAAACTGTTTTATGATCTAAAATTGGTTCATACATCAAGTGTGTTGGACACCACGCCCTAGGAAACTGTGTTCTCCTTTTCTGTTAAAAGGAAAGGATGTTGTACCAGCAGCCTGGCTGCAGACTTTCCTCTAGGGCTGAGCTGCTGCCACGTTATGCAGATTGACTCGTGCTTGGAGAAGGGCACTAGGCAGAGCTCACAGGGTGTTTCACAGAGGCAGCATCTGCAAGGACTGGCACTCAAACCTAAATATCTCCCATGGATATCTAATATTAAGTGTAAAGTACTTGAAAGCTTTAGGAGCAGGGACAGGTTGAAGTTGCTTTTTAGTTCTGCTAGAGACCATCGCACTGAAGGTCTCTCTGGGCCTCTGTGGTCATTTAAAAATAGGAATAAAAATGCCTCCATCCGCATACTTTTAGGCCATAAAACCTCTGTGTTACAGGTCTGAGTTACTGTGTTACTGTCCAGTGTGAGAAAGATGCTCAGCCCTGCAAATGGAAGGGTGAAATAATGTGCTTTTTGAGACATCCATCCCTTTCAGAGTTTTTCTAAAAAGAGTTTCCAGAAATATTGCGCTATTTCACAGAGTCACAGAATCATTAGGGTTGGAAGGGACCTCTGGAGATTATCCAGTCCATCCCCCCTGCCAAGGCAGGGTCACCTAGAGCAGGTGACACACAAACATCCAGGTGGGCTTTGAATGTCTTTTCAAATTAATCCTTTGTATTAGAATGCATCAAAACAGATGAAAGTGAAGAAGAGTCAATTTTTCTAGCAAGAAGGAACTGGGTTTCTAGGAGGCTGTCTGAAGAACCGAGGCAAACATGAATTGCTTCTTCATATAACATAGCACTCATTCCTTGCCCCCTTGATCAAGGGAGTGGACTTTCCATAGGTCCTAATTTCACTTACAAGAACAGTTCCACACCATACCTTGCACAGGCTACTTTCAGGTAAAAACAGTGCAAAATAAGTAGATACAAGATTTTTTTTTTTTAATTTTTCAGAAGATCAAAGATTGCTTAAAGTTTGTCTTTTTTTCTTAAATCACATTGTGATACCTAGCTGCACTCATTCTGAGAACCAATGCCATGATGTCTAATGCATGTGTAAGTCCTGCCTTGGTTATAGCACCCCACTGAACACAGGGAAATGGGATGGCTCTGGTCCTCAGGGTCTGACTACATCCCTCATGCCTGCTGCTGAGCAAGAGCTCACAAAACTGCAAAGGCAGGTTGAGTTTTCTGTAGCTTGACTGGATGTGGCTGGCAGCAGAAATTCCACAGAAGCCCTTGGCCCAAACATTCCAGAGCAGCTCCTCCAGAACCTGGTGGAAGCCTGCATGGTGAGGCTCCTCTGAGCTCGTGGCACCACAGCTGCTCTGCACAAGCTGGGTTTAGTACCAAGCTGGGAGCACATACTTGTGATGTGGCCACAGCAGCAGGAGGGCTGTACTCAATGACACTGACAACTTCCCATCTCAAAAAACAGCAGGGACACGTATCACTGTCCAAGAGTTTCAGAGTCCTGGTTTATGCAAGCATGCCAGGGTGAATGAAACAGAGATTCAGAGCACTTTGTGCTGACTTGAACGCAGTGTGAAGAGCCTGAACCTCAAAAGCTGTTCACAAACTCTGCAGCCACATGAATAGGCAAGGACTGTTACTGATTGCTCAACACACTTATTTTGCTACCCGCTGAAGTTAAAATGCATTGCAATGGACCCTCTCCCTGGCAGCCCAAATACTATCCATTTCTTTACTAAATAGATAGAAAGCAGCTTTGTAAAGCTGTCTGTAAAGTTTTCCAATACTTCAGCTACAGGGTTACAGGGTCTGCAACCCAGATGGGTTGCTGCTATTCTCAGTGAAATATACTATTAATTAGCTGCTGACAGCACAAACCAGCTTTAAACTGTACAGTTGGAGGAGGGTGGGGGAGACAACAAATGCATCTGATCTTCAGGGGACAAGATAGAAAGGTAACAGATGTTGATGTGCCATGACCTTGGTCTCATCACTGTTCCTGTAGGACTAACGTAAGTAAAATTTAACAACCAGAGAAAAAAGTGAGAGGGATTCATCTGTAACAGCTACCAGCTCTGCTCTAGCACTTTGGCAGATGATAAAAGCAAGGGTTAGATCCTCAGCGTGAGCACAGTGGAGCTGTACTGAGTGCCAGGTGAAGATCTCCAAGCACACAACATGGACATGACCCAGCAGCAGCAGCACATCTCTGGCAGGATCACACATGAGGAAAAGGCCTGTCACTCCATCTCTTCCACCAGTGAGGAAGAGATACCACACACTCAGGAGAAATGAGCAGACAGTGCCTTAAAGCCATTAAACAGCCCTTAAGGCCTGGGTAGCATGCTGTTCTGCCACATGCACAGCCTCAAGTCTGGCTTCCTCATGGATGAGGAAAGTGTCCTGTGCCTCCCTCTAACAAGTCAGCCTGGAGAGTCAGATACAAATACCACCTAATCCTTATATTTCTGAAGTTCATGAAAGAAGAACTAGAATTAAAAACAAGCAAGCAGCACTGATGACTGCTCAGACTGCGACTGCAACTGCAGCAGTGAACATCTACTACAGAAACCAAACTCTAAGGTAGTTACATATGCCATGGGCAGGAATCATGACATAAATCCACAAAACCTCTAACAGGAAAAACCACTTGGGACTACCACGACCACAAGAACAGCTGGGAAAAGTGGCTGAAGAATGAGAGAAGAGGCTAAGAACCAGCAATAGATGTCTGAGATCACAGAAGGTAGATATGGGAAGCACTAAAATGCCGTTCACTTGGCAAGAATTGTTCTGCTTGTCTGCCAGTCCTGGCTGATTTATGACCTCCAAGAAACTAGGCTCATCTCTGGATGCTCAGCACACCAAATTGAGGCCTTCAAGGAGGTCTTTTAAAAGTAGCTATGATCAGACCTGTAAGACTGAGAAGAAACAGAAGTACAGTGTATTCCTATTGCTCTTTGTCCTGTCCTCACAAATTCCCTTTCATGTGACTAATCAGACCGAACAAGCACTCCTGGAGCAAGATGTCACAGCTGATGAGTCAGGCAGATTATCAAGCACAAATTGTGCCAAACAATATCAGGATGAGCTGATGGCTTCTGAACAGGCTGGTGTTATTCACATCTGGCTTTTGTGACATGACTTGTAGTAGAAAGGAAGGAGCTGAAGGGTTCTTCACACTGCAGGACCCTCAGCAAGAGGAAAACAAACTCCTTTCTGAGGCTGAATCTATTCTTCTACTCTTCAGCCTTCCTGCTGACATCCAAACATCCAAAGTTACATGCAGGATGAGATCATGTCAGTGATCTCAATCTGAATGCTACCACATGGGTTAATTGTTTTGTGGTCTCCCATGCTGAAAGTGGTTTAATTTCCCACAAGTTCAGCAGTCCAATTTAAAAAAACACTATTCTCAAACTTTAAACATTAATCTTGGGTGCAATTCCAGTACAATCAGCAAGCCACAAGGTGGGAAAAAAAAGCAAATTCTTTTAATCTCAGACAAGACTAAGGTTACATGGGCTACAGAGAGAAAAACTGCCTATTTCTTACAAGTCAAAAATGAAACTACACATTTGACAAAGAACAAAAACACATAATCCAGTGCAAATGCCACAACTTAAAATGTATGTGTCAACACTTCTATTTCACATAGATCAAGGAAACAGTAATGTTTATGTGCTATAAATAAAACTTCAAGAAGCTCTTTGTTGCCCCAAGTCATGGTCAAACTCATCTTGTCACAGAAGTAGTCCAAAGGTAAGGCTTTCTGTACGTGTGGATTCAGGCACCAAGGTTTTTATATATAAAAACTGAGATCTGCAATCTGCATGTACAGACACAAGAAGGATAAATAGCTTACAGCCATGAACTCTGTGCATGGGTAGTAATGACTATGGTCTGGACTCAACATATATACACATACATGTGTGTGTATACATATATATATATATTATACACAAAAACTGGACAGATTGCCTCTTGACCTGGAAGTAAAGCATACCTCTAGAAACTAGAAGGATCAAGCCCAGATTTGCAAGGGTATTTAAGGGACTTAAATATACAGGTAAATGCTGAATAGATTTTACAAAAGCTACCTGAACATGCTAATATTTGCCTCACTGAAAAACAGCCTCCTTTGTTCAACTGTGCAAATCCCTGGTAGGAATTTACCCACATTTAGCTGCTCCAATGACTTTATGAATCTGTTTCCTTATCCTCCCCCATTACAGGTGTTGGCTCAAAGCCATCAGCTAACTAATGGGACAAATCCAAGTAAAACACCACTCAAAATATAAATAGGGAGAACAACTTGCTAAATGGATAAAGAAGGAGATTATTTGAAGAAAACCCAAACGATTAGTGCAGACTGAATAAGCACATAATGAACAAATGGTTAGAAACATCATCAGCACAAGGACAGAGGAGCAGGTAACCATTTTATTACAGAAAAAGGCAAGATATAAAATTGGCAAAGCTAACTTTGTGTCACATGGGCTCTTCACACATTCATACCATGGAATGATAAAGTACCTACTCACATTCTGCCTGCTCCATCCTCTTCATAACACTGATATTAAACTTATCACCGGTTCCCACCCATTTTCTACAACGACCTTTCCCCCACCAAAACCTGCTTTAATGAAATTTCCCTCTAACATCCTGACATGGCAGAGCTGACTCATGCTTCTCTGCTGCTCATCTGCCTTAAAAACAACTTCAAGTTTTCATCATCCACTTGGTTTTCAGGTTGAGGTATCAGCAATATGACAGCCTTGACTGATCTCACATGGGATTATCATCTGCAGACACTCAGTTCCCTCTGTTAGGAATCCAGATTCATGCTAAGGCAAGCAGGTAAGAAACCAGAATACAACTCTATCTTAAGAATTGAATTTCCACATCTCAGTGTCAGTGACCAAATAAGACAGAAACCTGTCAAGGAAAGGTTAGAGGTAACTAGAAAACTAAATCATGCTTAGGACTTTGAGCATTTGTATTATTTTGACCTCTCTACTTTGCATATGCTTCCTTACTAAAAAAGGAGACCTTAAGAAAAGGGAAAACCCCAAATAATTACCTTTGCAGGTGAAGCAACAGTTATAATCCATACAGAAAATCACTACAATACACCAACAGAAACCCAGCTTTGTGCTCATTATAGGCATGTCATCAGATAGGAATGGAATGTGTGACTACAGGTGGGCAATCAGGCACTCAACTCTCTGGATCTTTACTGAAGCTCCTCCATCCACTGCCAACAACAAGTTGAAAGAAAAATTTGTAGTTACTACCAGCTGGCAAGAGGGACACTGGCAGTTGCTTCCCCTGATTTGGGCCTCATTGTAACAACAGTCATTAACTGGGATGCACTGGGAAGTTCACAGAACACCCAATGTGGCTCCAATTCCCTTTCTGAATTAAATTTGAAGTTGTCTTGTGATGGCCCTTTGGCCACCTCTGGAAAATAAGGCAGAGATGTCAGTCCAGCCCTTAATGAGGAGGTGTCTGTGCCACCACCACCTTCACACTGATGCCTGCAGGTGTTTTGTTTGCAGCCTCAATAACCAGGTCAGGAACTGACACCAGAGCTGAGCCCTCCAGCTCCGAGAGGAAGCGAGGCCAGCTCTGACCTCGTGGAGCCACCACAACAACACATTCATGTTAGTATGACTGGATGTAAATCAGTAATAAAGTTACTGGGGAAAAAGCTCTTAAATCAACCTTTGGCGCCTATCAAACAAAATAAAACAACAATAATGCAGGAGATGCAACACAAGTAACTGAGAAGGCCTCTTCCTGCCGTGGAGCCTGGACCAGCTCCGGGCCAGGCAAAGCCCAACAAAAAGCAGTGCAGGAGCTGTGCTACAGGGATTTTACAGAGCAAGTTCTAGAGTCTGGCCTAACATGTGAGCAAACCCACTTGAACAGCAAATGGTATTTTCATTTAGCTAATTAATGAAAAAATATAAAAGGTCAAAATGGCATGGTGGGGAATATTCAGTGAGTGAAACTGAAGCACGCCTACTGCCTGCAACAATTTGGCTACTCATTATTAAAAGGAATAGTGTGAGGAGCTGTTACATAAAGTAACAGGAAGCAACTCCCATTGAGGGAGAGTAAGGATGATGAATATGTTGGAAGATGTTACTCATCCATTCTCATTTGTGCTGTTTCCACTGATCTAGAAGAAGCTAACGCTAAAAATAAAAAACCTCCTCAGAGTTTAACTAGGATTTTATCATCTGGTACCTTCCATGTTTAAAGGAAATGCATCTGCTAAACTTGGAAATTAAATAGAAGGAAAAAATTATGGAAAACCCAATTTTGCTTATAACTTTTGCTCAATAAATACAACTCCCCAACTGGTTGCATCAAATAGGCTGGCACAAGGTTTATTTTCCAGCTTCTCCTGTGATGTTGTACAGGGAACAACAGTGCTTTGTCAACAGAGAAAGCCCAGTAATAACCCAAAAACCAGAGCAGATGCATTAAGCAATAGCTCGGCTTGCAGCAGAATGTTGTCTCAGATTCTCCCTCATACAATTTATTCACTCACAGAAATTGCAACAAGAGATTGCTAGGCACATTAGGCAGCTTGCTCCAAACACTTAAAAACCAATTCTGAAGAAAAATCCAGAGTCCTATAGGTCTATACCTGGTTCTTAAGGACTAGGAACCATAAAACTAAATTACGAAAATCCTCATCTCTTTAAAAAACAAAGCTCATTTCTAGTCACAACGCCCCTTTCAAAGTTCACCAGAGCAACTTCTGGGAATGCATTTTCCTAAGGATGTGGCAGATCAACACTGGGATTGCCCAGTGCAAGCCTAGAGTAACACCAGGGCTTGTTCCAAGGGGCAGAGCCACGAACCTCAGGTCACCACAGAAAAAGGAGAGACTTGGCAGGAGGGCACTGGACACAGCACAAAACAACACAACTGCTGAGATCAGAACTTGGGTTCACTGCTAGAGCTGGGAGGTCTCCAAGGGGCTGGTTTTGTTATGGTCTCACTTCTCAGCATGTGCACAAACCAGCTCATTTCTCCCCCCAGTTCCAGAAGGGCTCAGGCCCAGTTGTTAAGGTGTACACACCTACACATTCTGCTTCCTGGTGTCTTCCAGGTGGGTTTATAGCAAAGGTATCCTACTGGAAGCAAATTACATTCTCTGTGGGACACTCAAAATCCTTCATGTTTCCCATAAGAAACACCTCACAGTAATTTTCAATTCATTCTGAAGCGTAATTGAACTTACACAAAGTTTATGAAGAACAGGGTTCCACCTCACACCCTCCCTGCCCTTCTAAGTGTTTTAATTGTGATAATTTACCTAAAAATGAAGGCCTAAGCCTGGTCTTGGACCAGGTGTAAGACACTTTCCATACATTCAAGTAGATACTGTCATTATCAGATAAATGCTTAACACTACTACTGATAACATCATTTTTAAAGGTGTATCAAGAGCAAATCACTCCCTAACTTTTGCACACATCCTTTTCCTCCACAAACCAAAGGGAAACTCCTTCAGTATTTTCTTCTCAGGAGACTGGCCAGTGAAAGCCACGCTATTGAAAAACTCAAAGGAGCATGTTTGAGTCACATCTTGAAAGCCCTCTCAAATATTGAGAGCTTGTAGCTGTATTAAAGGCATCAGAAGGGTTGAAACAGATCTGGCTTACAGAGACCCCCTGACTCAGTGGGGTCCCGATTTAAGATGCTGTAATCCTGGGAGAGAGCCAAGCCTGTGAGTCAGATCTTTAAGCCAAGAAACTGTGACACACCTATTTATCACTTCAGGACAGAAAATATTTTTCTCTGGTATATCAAAATCCTCAGATTCTCCTGGTTGCATATCATGCCTCTAACACAAATATCAACAGTGGCAGGGGAATGGATGGTAACATAAGGGTGGGATAGCTGGCTGTAGGTGTATAGCGAGAAAGGCATCAAACTAAGGAAGCACCTCCATCAGAATAAAGATAAAAACAATAGTGAAGAGCTAAAAATCAAAAGTGGAGACAGTTGCAGTGCCTTCAGCCTTCCTTGATAAACCTGTTATCCATAAAGCTCTCAGCTTGCAGAGTAGTTTGGGGGTTGCCTGCTGTGCTAACAATTTAGGAGCATCATCTCACAACTATTCCAGATTGCTCCTGTTTGTTAAAGACTCCGGTGTAATGCAGAAACGGATGTGGAATTCATCAAATCACACAAAGGACAAGTCTATTCACTTACTCTAAATCCACTTTCTTCAGTGTGTTTGTGCCCTAGTGCGTGGTTATAGATGTCTCTGCAGAGAACTCCCCTGGCTTTTGAGGCTTGAGAGTCAAAGGGAGTCCAGGAGTCACAGCACAATTTTGCTTTCAAGCTCAAGGCTCAGGTGCATTTGTTCACCACAAGGCAGCAGCAGGTTCTCAGGTGCTGGAGCAGAACAGACACCTGCATGCAGCCAGAGAACTCGAGGCACTTCTCTGAACTGGAACATTAATGGAAATTTGATAGTTGGTTGTGCTGAAACCTCCTTTGGTGCTCTGACAATACTGATAACACAACAAAACTGGAAGTGTTTCCAAAATAATATTTTGTTACTCCTCTGGGGATGCCAATCTACCTGAAAATGGTAAACTTCTCTTAAGGAACACATTCCTGATAGCTTAAAACTCCCATAGATCAAAGGAAATTATTAACATCCTAAAGGTTAATGTAATCTGGTTGCTTTCATATGAAGTACACAATAATTTGATATCAAGACAAGTTCCTCACCTGGTGTAAAACACAATAGCTTCTGCATTTGTATTTACTTAGCTTTCCCTTTATTTCAGATTCTTTGTAATTTGTAAGTTACTCCCTCTCACTTTACCACTCATTTTCAGAAGCAGGTTTTATATTTCTTGGTTTTATGCTTGCAGTGTCCCCTTTACTTCAATTTGCCTTGAGAGAAATGTAACCATGCTGTAACCATGTGTTTGCTTACTGGAGCCCCAGTAAATCTTTTTATAAGGATTGAAAATATCCTTGGCAATGTTGTGCTGCCTTCCTAAGAAAAACAGCGTTCTGATGGGTTTCTAAAGCAACTGCAGCTGGACTAACTCAGGGTGGGAATTTTCCTTAGGGGAGCCTGGCTTTAGTTTTTAAAACTTGTTCTGGATACCTCAGAAAATGCCTCCAGTTTCTAGGAGCAGGAAGAAAAAAATGCAAAGAGGCAAGAATGCAAGCCTACAGAGAGGCTAGAGAAGATGATAGTTCCCAAGAACATTTTATCCTACTTACTGCATAAATAATTGGCAATAAAAACTTCAGAAAATTTAGCCTGCACACACTGCTAATTAGAAGATATTTCGATAAGACTGGAGTGCAAAAATATTTACTTTAGTCATCTTATTATTTCTGGAAACATCACATAGCCAATGTCTGATATCCTCCCTTTCTCATTCCATTGCCTGATAGCAAGTATACGATAAAATAGAAGAATGAAACATTTATAGGTAACAGATACAAGCCTGAAACTTATTTGTTTAAATTATTTTTCACAATTAACTCTTGTTACTAATTCTTTACACGTGGCATTACAAACAGCAATTGGAGTATCCTCAGTGCTCACCCAGTGCTGCATTTTGTATTACACACATGGAGCCTCAGACAGCCAAAGCTCAACAGTTCAAGGCACTTGACTCTCACTGACCATCATTAAAACACACTTGGGGATTAGGAAAAAAGAAAGGAAATGCTCAGACATAGTCAATCTCATAGGTATCAAGCCTGACATGTGTTCAAATCCCTCTGCTGATTTCCAGGTCCCCTAAACAGGTGGGGGAAGATGTGCTATATGCCCTCACCACTCAGCAGGAAGCTTCATCAAGGGACTTCAGCCTAGACAAATTATCAGTGATTTTAAACAATTAATTCCAGGCCTGTAGCCCATCCTAGTTGCACCAGAGTGATTGGCTTTAGCATTATGGATGGTTTACTGCCCTTGAAGGTATATTTTGGAAGCTACAGATGAGATTTATTGCAACTGCTACAGAAGTGGTGGTCCAGTTTCTAAATCATTCCCTACAGTGTATCAGGGAAGAGCTTACAGGAGCAAAAACCAAGTTGCTAAGTGCAGGTAAAAATTTAAAAAAAAATAGTCAGCTCCATATCATTCACTAAATTTATTCTTATTTCTGGCTAAAGTCAAAGAGAGAACTTCCCTCAAGGGGTTCATCCGAACACATCCCTAAGAGATGAGCCCTTGGAATGTGGCTGCAGCATTGCTACCTCAGTAAGGAAGGAACATGGCTCCGATCCTTGTTGTTATGCTTGGGTGTCCTTGCTCAGTTTCACAGAGCTTATTTGCAAAACAAGGTTATTTTGCTTCTTTTCCTCCCACCTTCTGTATGAGCTACCTAAATTACCTTCTTTATTGAGCAGCCTGTTACAGTCCTAATTAAAGCACAGCAGACCCATCTCAGGGGCAGCCCTGATATATAAACTACCATGCAGAGAACCGCCACTATGAAAACCAGAATATTTTCATTTCTTGACCCAAGTACTCAAGAACTGTCATTTTACTGTCACATTCACAAGATCTTTTTTGCATGTAATTCACTTCATAACTCTAGCTGTCTGTACAACCAAAATCCTAAAGAACTGAAATAACTTCTCAGCCTACAGTCTATATATAACACTATAAGGAAATGGGATTTTAAATCTTTTACATTGTATAGGAACAAATAGGAGAATTTCTCTCTGTGAAAAGATGCAGTATTTTGTGCCAGGATGAGCTAGGTGTCCATGAGTAATTCCAATGGTTACCATACCAAAAGGCAACAACTGGTAACGTAGTTCATGTTTTAGTGAGCATCATTTGACAACCATTTTTTGAGCACATGAACATGAATTATCTTCACCCTCATTTTACAGGGTAATATTTAACAATATGGAACTTTCTCAGATTTACACGATTCTAAGATCAGAGTAGATCTACATCAGTATCCCAAAAGTGCATTTGGAGGTCACTACCACTCGTCAGGGCATACTTAAGGACAGGTTTGGTTAAGCTCAGAATTAGCTGTCCTGTGATTTTACCAGTGCCAGTCCATCAGGAGTGTGCCCTACTACAAAGGGGCAATCTATAAAGCACCTCATTTTCAAACTTTTCACATGCATTGCACCAAAACCTCTGCCCAAGCAGGTTCTGAAGGCTGGGAGACAAGCTGTTCAGGCTCTGGACTCTTCAGTGACTACAGCCAAACCCCACAAACAATACCCTAACTCTTCTCCAGAGAGGGAAAAATCAATCAAATTTAAAAACTAATCACTTGCTAACTCAACCTGAATATAGCTGCTAGGAATAACCTGCACTTGGATGCACGGCCTTTGTTCCTGCCTTGCCCCTCCCTCAGCTCAGAGATGGAATCTCTGCCTGCACTGGAGAATGTTCAGCTTTGTAGTGACAGAGCTACACTAAAAGATGAACTATGCATTACTTCACTGAAAATCTACCTTTAGAAAAACCCATAAACCCAGCAGCTGTTACACATCTGATCCTTAGCATGCAGCCAGCAAGAGCAGCCCAGATTTCCAGCACAAATGTGTCAGTTTTACTTTCATTTAGGAGTTATCATAGCAGCTGTGGATAAATGTACTTGTACTTGGCAAAGAATGATTAAAATAGGCTTCTTAGGAAGATTTCTATGACAGATAGGAATTTTACCCCTGACAGTGCAATTAAGTCAGAAGGGAACTTCAGAAAACATCTAGTGCTTCAGGTTATAAAACCACAACATTTCATTTATTAATATTTTAAGAGGAAAAGTAGATTAGCACAATAAAAATGCTGTACTTCTGAGTTACTGGGGTAACCCTAACCACTACTCCAAACACACTAAGTAACTTGTTTCAAGAAGCTTCTGGGTGCTACAGCACAGAAGCAGAAGCGCTCTGGATACTGGCATACAAGTGGCTCACTTGCATCCATGCAGCACATCCCTGTTTTGCCACGTCCCGTGTCCCGAGATGCACTATAAAGAACCACAGGTTGGTTCTTTCTTCATCTACGTTGGCATGACTGTACTGGCTTCAGTGGGACTGGCACAACCGGAGGGATCTCCTCTTCCCTGTGGGCTCTCCCTCGGAAGTGCAGCGATCAAGCTCCTTGTAAGAGTAGCCAGCTGCAAAAACCCAACAGACCCTGGGTTTATCCAGAGCCATCAATACATATTTGTGAAGAAACACTGAAGAATATTCAGGTTTCTCAGCCCTAAAGCTTCAAGCAATGTAATGACTGGAAAGAACGCATTTTTAAGTGAGCATTGTATAAACATTATTTTCTGCAGCCGTCTGCATCTTTTTTCTGCTGTAACCACACATACTTCAGCATGACTCATGCCCATGACAGAAGCCTGGAATTCCCATGTCCCAAGCCAGAAGCCAAGACAGCAAGTTATCCAGTTTCCACAGTCTCCTCCTGTTTTCAATCCAGCATTTCCTCTCACCCAAACCTCCCTTCTCTACAGTATTTTACATTCCAAGAGTTTTAAAGAGAGCCTTGTCCTCCTTTTCTGTTTTTTATACACAGAGGACAACTTGTGGCTGCCCAACTCACATGGACTAATGACCATACTTCAAAACAACCCAAAGCTACAAGGTCACCCCAACTTATTTTGGGAGCACTAGAGTTTGGAGGACTTTTTTTACACACACACACCCCAGCAGCACTGCTTAAATCTGGATATCTACTGTTCCTGGCCATCAAGCCTGCAGTAAGCTCTGTGTTAGCTCATTCCTCGTGCAAGGAATTGTACGAGGCAAAGAACGTGATCCATCAAGTGTAAGCAATATAAGAGTATCCTCTAAAAATCTCTGCACATGCCTCACAGATATCACACCTTTTTGTTCCAATGAGCTGATATTTAGTAACAAACAGCATTGACCCATTCTGAACTTTAACTGGCAACGCAATTAGCATAATTAGCTGTTAATCTACATGTAACAGGGACTTGGGACATTCTCAGCATGCAACTCCTCTGCCCACAGTGGATCCATGTTAGGGCTAAATCCAAGCTGCAGTGCCTGGTGCTTGCTACAGCACTCACTGCGCCTCTCCCCTCACAGTGAAAAAGAAATCAGGAGATGAATTACAGATGCAGACAAAATCTTCCACAAGCCACATTCAATTTGGTTCCTTTATCATCACTTAGTCCAGATACCATGAGATGTTCAGCTGCACAAAGGCACAGACTCAGATGTCGTATTAATGTTATCTATTATTCTGTGCCTTTGGGAAGGGGGAGGGGAGCTTACCCTCTCAAAAACTGCATATTTTTAACATCTGCTATTTTAATGCAATTTAAAAAAATTATTTCTGAGCTCTGGAGCAATGAGCTTATTGGATGGCAGAGTCCCACAGAGCCTAAATTAGGTGTTTCAGGTCACAGGAATCTCTTATTTCAGCCTTTTTTTAGAGGCACACAATACCTGGGGAGAAAGTCCAGCTTGTTTGCATCTAAGAACACACAGGGTAGAAGAATGAGGATTTATTTAAAGCTGCATTTTATACATTTCAAAGAGAAGATGACTGTTTAAAGATGTTGAACACCAACTGAATGTGCATTTAACCTTTTCCTGGCTGTGTGTTCAGAAATCTCTGCCAAATGAACCAGAAGACTTCCCCTAGGAAAACTCACCTGCCCTACACACGGAGCTGAGGATGAAATCTGTGCCCTGAGGCTCGCTGTGCAAAGGGGCAGCAAGAGATGAGGAAAATCCCTGTCTCGAGCTTACACACGCTGTTTTGGGCTTCTGCACGGGGGGGAAGCCTCTGTCAGAGCTGTGCCTGCACAGACGAGTGATGCATCACCGAGACACTGGCGCACACATCCCGCAGGTGCGGGCTCACCTGCAACCCAAGCGCATCCTCCCAGCCCCGGGGCTTTCCCACCCAACTGCCCCACGGCCAGGAACACGGAATTGGGGGCGATTCAGCTAAAATAGCCCCATCTCGTGACTCCAGTTAGTATTACACAGCACTATTACTATTAAATAAAAGCTTTGTTTCTGTGTTGGCTCTTCCGAACTAAGCGGTATCTTGTACTGGGAGAGGTTTCCCTCACCAGTACCTTTTCCACACACAGCTGGCACACCAACAGGAGAGCTGCGGGCAGGAGACCACGCCAGAAGGGATTCCCACGAAATCCCAGTTCCTGCAGAGCTCAGGCCTGTTGATCACAGCCAGAGCTGCCCTCCACATGCCTTTCCCTGTCTGTGTCAGGAGAATGTGCTCCCTCAGCCACTGCGGGGAAATATCTTCCAGGGAAAGTACTGACTCCCTGCAGACAAGATCACGTCTCAGAGAACTCCTAGTGCACAACTCCCTACAAAACAGGGTGGGGAAACAGTCGAACTCAAATGCAGAGAAACAGCGGTTCAATAGAAGGGGCTCACCAAGGCAGTGCCCAGCACAGCCCTTCCCAAACCAGTTCAGGGCCAGTCAGACACCGCACACTGTGGCAATGCCCCGCTCCAAAATTCTCAACTGTGTTTGCTTTTTGTCCTAGAAACATGGATTTAATCATGAAACCTGACACGACTGAAGTCAGTGGTTTTGATCCCATGGATTGTTTGTACACTTAATACAGAAAAGCTGTATCTGATTTTGTTGGTTCCCACTAACGATCAGTGCAAAATGATGAGGTAACGATGCTATCTGAATTCTTTCCTCATTACATCAAACTTCAGAAAACATGCTGTGGCAATTTGCACTTGTGACATAATGAGTGTCAATTGCTACAAAGGAAGCACAGACAATCTGAGAACTAAGGGATGTGAGGATTAAAGTGCTTCTTGCAGACACACATTTTTATCTTAACTAGGAGTAGTCTCGCTATTAAATTCCACCAGCAAGCACAACTCAGAAAAGCTCAGTTGGTAGCAGTGCCTGATCTCCCACATTTTCCAGTGCAAGGAAGTGTTCAGAGGGTCTGGTTCTCCTTAGGAAAGCCACAGGGCTGCTGTGTCCCTTTTCAAACACTGACAGTGACCCCCCACATACAGCATCAAGAAAAGCTCAAGTCAGCTTTCCCAGCTCACCAGCCTCCATCCCCAGTCCATCCCAGCGCTTTTCAACTTCCCCCCTCAATTTTTGCATGGCCCGAAGTTTCTCTCCAATTGTCTTTGCCTTCTTGGCTATCTCAGAAGCACCTCTTTAGCCCCTCAACCCCAAGGCCCTCTGTGATGGGCCGGGTGCTTTATCACCCCTTTGGGCCAGGCTCTGCTCGCCGTGCAGGAGGAGGGAGCAGCGCTGGCTCTGTCTGTGCTGCTGCTCACAGCTCACCCCAGACACCCCACACATCTCCCCAGAAGCCAGGAGCCATCTGCGTGTCCTCACCTGCTTGTTAATGGCCTCCAAAGGAGCTCATTTAAAGCTTGCTTGGGTAAGTATAAATTGTTTAGTCTCTTGCAGCGCAGACATGCCTAATCCACAGCAGCATGAGATTATAGATCAAACACTTGTTATTGTTTTGCTATGGGAAGCAGGCTGTTTTTAAGGGGGNTCTCATCAAAGTAAGAAAGTTTCCTTAATTTTTTTCCCTGTCACTTATATTTTGTTTTGTTGCCTGTTTTATTCTCATTTTGACTTCTCTTGAGATCAAGAGCTCTTTATGCAGATATCATTGCTTTCAATGATTTCAATTATTTTCAATACATTTATACAGCACCAAGTACAAAAACATTAAACATGTGGGTCTTTATCACTATCAAAATATAAATGCATAATCGTATTCTGCATCTCTATCCTACAGGAAACAGAGCTGGTATAGCATGTAAGAGTCCTGGGGCAGGACTTCTTCCATTCTGCTGCATTTCCAGGCAGTGCAGGAAGCCACAGCCTAAAATTAAGATTTTTAGGTACATGATTTCCAAACCTGAAAGAGTACATCTGACATTCGGAGGCATGGACCAGGTTGGCTCCAACTTACTGAAATGCTGCAGCTGCAGCACACTGAACAGTAACTGGAGCACATACTGGTCAAGACCAGATACAAGTATTAAAGTGGTTATTCCCACACTTTTTTGGTCCCTGAAGCCTATCTCAGCTGGATGCATTGCAGTGTAATCACCTTGACACACAGACAGGAACAGCTTCAAAGAACTCCTCTGTGATAAACCAGTGGGACTCGGCTTAGCTCAAGCAGGAGCCCCCAGCTGCAAAGATGAAGCAGATCCAGTTGATACCACAATTTAATGGAGCCAAAAAAGGAGATTATATGAGTGCATTTGCTCTTGCCTTCATTCCTCCCATGCCCCAAAATGGGCTAAAGCTCTGCCCTGCCAAAGTCTGTTTGAGAAACAACATGGTCCATCTGTTAATCTTGCCTTGCTGCTTTTCCTGCAGTACAGTGGCTTTCCAAGCTAAAATCAAGGCCTCCAGATCCCTCATGCTGTGTGTCTAGAGGACGCATTATTAGCCTGAGCTTATAGGTGGGGAACAGACAGATTAAACAGTTTGCCTCCAGATTACTCAAAAAGTCCTGAGCTGAGCCCAGGGCTGAACCCAAGAACTGTCTCCCAGACAGTCCTTCAACAGGCTTTTCTTCTCTCCAATAGGATCTGTAGTTATTCCATTGAAAAACCATAGAAATTATCTGTTACCATTTCTGCACATAAATGTTCACATGAGGTTGACAGCAGGAAGAAAAATAAGACAGTGGGGAGTAAAGTCAGAGAAGGTAGCATATAATAGCTGTCAAAACTGTTCAGGGCTGAGATTCCCAGGTTTTTACACCCAAGGAACTGAGTCAGCTTCCTCTCAATATTTATTGGGACCACTGACTACTTCCAAGGTCAGCATGTACCAGACACTAACATTACTTAAAACAGCACAAACAGCTTTTAGCAATCATGAAATTCATTATTCTCCAGGTGCTGATAAGCCTGTTCCTAGTCCTACTCCAAATTTGTTATTTTTAATAACTTACTCTGGAAGGATTTAGAATGTGAATTCCCTTTTCCATTAATTCCCTTCTGTTATTACAGTCAGGGATTCCAGCAGTTGGTTTTCAAGTGAAATTTACTACTAAAAGCCTGTCAGATGTGCTGACTGGTAAATATTCATTACACTGAAAAAAAGAAACCCCCTCTTTCTGTTGATGCACTGAATTTCTGCTCTCCAGGTGGTCAGCTTCACACCACACAGACAATTTCAAACCTGGGAAAAATTTTGTTCTCAATTCCAGAACTTCAAATGTTAGTAGCAGCAAAGCAAACAAGCACAAAAATTGGTGTTTTCAGTGACCTATGTAACTTCCCTCAAACAGCCAGCAACATTCTTAGCCAGTAAATGCTAAAGCCTGTAAGCCCCAACTCTCCTCTGTTACATCACACATTCCTGCTAGACTTTTAAAAAATCATCCTCTCCCTGTTCCATGTCAGTGTTTCTGGGGAGATCCTGCATGGGGACCTGAGGAAGGGACACTGAGCTCTTGGGGTTTGTGCCCATTTGTCCCCTGTGCACCCTTCCAGCCCCTGCCTGCCACAAAACTCCCTGGGTGGCCAAGGTGACCCTGCTGGCCACAGCAGCCTTGCTTGTGCACTCCATGAGGAGGGATGTGATCAGCTGCTCTGACAACAGCCCTACTTCCACCATAAATCTAGGATTCCAAGAGGAACCTCAGGCTATGGATGCCTGTGCAGAGCCTCAGCTGGGAGAAACCTCTGAACCAAATGCAAAGCTCCAGGAAGCCCTTTTCAGCCTTTTCACCCTGGGAAAAGAAACCAGGGGGTAAGGGCTCCCCAGTTCTTCTCCCATTCCCAGGTTTCACAGTTGGTGGATGGAAGAGGACAACCCAGCCTTGTGAGATGTTTGGGGCTTGTCTGTGCACACAGCACTCAGATTTGGAGATCAGAGCAAACAGAAGTCTGGAAGGCTTTCAAATGTGCCAGACTGACATAAAAATCTAGTAGATGGCAGTAAAAGATGAAGAACTGAGTCTAGATTACAAAACAAAACTCACAAAGTTTTCAGTAGTTCAGATGCAGCTCATACTGCGCAGAACTATTACAAAAACATTCCTCCAAAAGCTCTTCCCAACATCTGCACTTTTTAAAGTCACAATTAAGGGCCGTTGAATGTTCTGTTCCTGCTGTTTTTCCTAAAAATCACGTCTTGGCAGAAAACCCAATGTTACATCTTTTCTGCTGCAGTGTCCTTCCTATGCCAGCTACAATGCCAAGCATTATTTATAGCCACATAAAGCCAGAATGAGCTTGTACAAGACTGTCTTAGCAAACCCAAATTGTGAAGGAATTGCAAACAGATCAACTTCTTTGTGTAGTAAATCTGTTATCACAAATCTAGGGCCTAGGGAACTGCAAGCCTGCATAACAACAGAGAAGTTCATCAGCTGAGTGCTGTTGTCCTCACACAGGTAGAATCACAGAATTATTTAAGTTGGAGAAAACCTGTAAGGTCATCAAGTCCAACTGTTAACCAAGCACTGCCAAGCCTAAGCCACAGACTAAACCCTGTCCCCAAACACCACATTTGAACACCTTTTAAGTACTTCCAGGCATGGTGATTCCACCACTGCCCTGGGCAGCCTGTAAGAGGCTGGAGTCTCCCTTGTCCTCCACAGGACAGGAGGAGGGAGAAGAGCTGGGCTGGCACCCCTGCCCCTTCTGCCCAGTGCAGCTCTTGCAGGTATAAAGCACTGTAAGACTACACAGGCACCACCAGGCTGGTCTGCACGTCATAATTTGCATTCCAGCCTTTCACAAAATTAACCCTGACCTACACCAGTGTAACCTCATTTACAATCAGACAATGATTTCAAGGTAACACAGCAGCAGTTTGGAGAACTTGGAGAACATAGCAAACTGGGAACAAGCCTGAGGGATGGTGTCATTGAGCTCTAAGGAGCAGGTGATATGATTCATCCCATTCCTGGGTATTACAGGATGCTAATTCTGGCTCATGAACAGCAGGGAGATATAAAGGTGAAGGAAGAGTGGTGGTCTCTGAAAATACCAGGCACATCATGGGAATGAGACCTGCATTAGACTGCAACATAGAATTTCAAAGGGAACAAGAGAAAACAATGAAAATAATGAGCTTCCTGCAATTAAAACATTCTCAGCTCATGTTATTTCTTTGAAAAGCTACAAGCTTCTCCCTATAATGATGAGGAGGATCATACTACATATATGTAGGCACCAGACTTTTTTAAAGCCTACTCTCAGTTTACTTTAAAAAACAAAGGTGGAAACTTCATCTTGCAACAATCTTTCTTCAAGATTTAAGGTTTTCACAACCCCAAACCTAAGTGACTATTCAAGGAAGGACCCAGTGAATCCAACATTTTCTTCCTTTAGGACTGTTGCTAGAGATGCAGTCATCAACTGACACTCTTTTCTTCCCCAAGAAGGGACCCATTGCTCTGTATTGTACATCAGACCTTCCTGGGACCCTGTTGTCTCAGCTCAGCCCACCCCTTCCTTCTACACCATCCCAGAAAATTCCTACAGCATCCACAACTGGTACACAGGCAGGGTGCTCAGCAACAAAACATCCATAAACCCTCTTCTAATCATCACAGCTGAACAGCACAGCTCTTGCTGGGATCCCCCACATCCCACAGCTTTTTTCACATATCTGACCACAAGACATTAAATGAAAGAAGTTTCCAGCAAACTTTTGTATGAGTGTGGGCTTACATCAGGTTCTTAAATGAGTGCAATTAACTGCCCTAATCATTCTATAATGCTAAAACATCACATCATGGCATTTGCAAGAAGGAGAAAAGTATTTTTCAGAAGCACTGAAGTCCCCAACAAGTACTTATAATCCTTCTGGAAACTGCTTCTTCACTCTATTTTAATCTTTTTATAGAAGTAACACATTTAACTGGTGCTGGGATGCTGAACAAGTAATGAAAAGGTCAATCCTAGCAACTAGAGCTATCTCAGTCTGAGGTATTATACCATACCTATCTATATTAAAAACACTTTAGCAAGGTTGCAAAGCCAGGTGTTCAATAGTTCAGAGATCTGCTGAGCTTTTGTGTTGCTTCCTGAAAAGCCTGTCTGATGCTACAGTCTAATTACATGATCACATTTTTCTCCAGAAGTTCCCCATCCTATCCAAGACACAGAAAAAATGACAATATTACATTTCATCTCCTGTGACCAGTACTTACCCTTATGCTCCTCTTTACTGCACACTGCTCAAAGCATACACTAAAGAAAAAATATTTCTTTACGGCATCTTCCAGTGCTCAGCTCTTGCCTCCAAGCACTTCAAACAAATTATTCTCACAATAAAACAGGGAGATGAGGTGCTTTTACTGTGTATACAAAACAGACTCTGCACCTAAGATAATGCTCTCCAGACCTTCATCTCAGCCAGCTAACAGCAACTTTCAGAGCTCTTGACATGATATTTGGTTCTTGACACAGAACAATACGTAGTCAAAAAAAGGGAACTCCAGGACTCTGGGCACAGAGCAAAACTGACTGAGAAATAATGGACATACAAATAGCAGATGGTGCTGACTCACTTCCAGGGTGGGCACAGATAAGCACTTTTGAAAGGCAAGGCTCAAACTCCCCTTACACATGACTTACCTCTTCTCCCTGCAGTTCCCAGCTTCTCCTGCACTCCCCTTACCTCATGCCCACTCAGAGGCTCAGGGAGCAGAAGGACCAGTCACTCCCTGGGCACAGCCAGTGCAGGGAAGGGGTGAGCACTCTGCTGGAAACAGCATCCCATAATCCTGCACTCAAGGGGCAACAAAGGCTCATGAGGCAACCTTTATCCCACCATACCACACACTGCCTGCTCCTCTGAGACCTCACCTTTTCCCCTGGTTTTGTGTGGTTTCATAGGCCTGCCTGTTTTAAAGTTAACTACTCTTCCATACCCAACTCTCGAGACTCTTCACTCCTAGTTTTCTTTTCCCATCTCTCCATTTAGCTTTTATCCTTTCTGCAGACCAGCCACAGTCCTCCTCTAGTTCCTGGGTGTCATATGGCCACAGAAAAGGATGTGGAAAAGCACATCTCTGGGAAAATAGCTACATACCCTAGGAGCCAAGCTCAGGCATTGTCAGGATGAACTGGGAGGCAGCTACTAAACCAAGTTATTTCAGTCTGCAAGACTGGAAAGCATGTTAAGACCTGTCACTTGGTCAGGTTTGGATGGCTCTTCCCCACAGAAGCAGAGGCCATCCCATTAAACCAAAACATTCTGTACTGGAAAGCTTAGTCCGCAGGCCAGTAGTCTTAAACCTTTATAAAGAAAGGTTTATAAAATATAGAGTATATAAATACAGGTGTCATTGTTGTGAAGCTTCCCAAAAACATCTGGCTGGATGCAGATATGCAAACTGGAAAGTTTTAGTCCACTGCACTTACAGTCTGATGAGGTTTAGAAGAAGGGGAAACAGACCACTTTACCTGAAGGTGCAGCTCCATGTCTGACTGTGCAGATAATCTCCTTTAAACCCCTGCAGCACGGACAAGTGGAAGCAGTGCTTCCCAGCAGGCCCACTGCTGCCTGACAGGGCATCCCAGGGGCCCAAAATGTCACCTGGGTTCAGCTGGGCTGTGCACACACACACACAGATGTTCCAGTTGCTATGGAAACAGAGGTGGTGTCAGCACTAAGATGCAAGTGGGGCTGAAAGGGAGACACATGAACTCAAATTAACATCTGCACACAGATTGTGAGCAACAAAAGGACACCAATATGTTGGGTTGCATTTGTCCACCATGCATCTAAAAATACACTTGCAAACTTTTAAGTTTGAATTCAACACTTTTGATGTTTGCACCACTCCTTTAGTATCCTGTGCTGAAGTATAGATATTCTAACAAATAACGAAAGAGGCAAAAAAGTGACACAAAAGTTCCTCTCCTCCCTCTGCCTCCTCCCTTCCCATGGGCACATCAGTCAGCAGAGCAAGCTCTGCAGCTTTCCCAGGAACTAAAAGCAGCAACATTGGAGCAAAAGTATTGAGTGTCACAGGTGATGATGAGAAAATTTTGTCACAAAAGAACAGATACCATCTGACACATGGAACAGCAGCAGTAATTTGGAAATTAGAGACCCAGGCATATGCTTTCTAAAATTATCCATGAAACTAAAACCAAGGGCAACATACTTAAAATACTCTTACAGCAAGCCTGCAGACAGCCTGCATGCATGCTGCAGGCCTGCCTTCTCAACTGGACTGGCAAAGCAGCCTGCCCTGTGCTGGACCTGGAATCTGCCTTTGGATGAGCACAGACCTCAGCATTAGCCTGTCCATCCCCACCTCGAATGCCGATGCCTCCAGTGCTACGTGTTGTAACATCGCTCGTGAGACACACTCAGACACACCTTGGATAGCTCTTGTTTCATGCCAGATTGGTCAAAGTATTCCACATTTATTTTAGTGCTGCCTAATTGACTTTCCTCCCCCCAGGATAGCAATAAGCACAGCCAGAACATTTATTTGTTTGATGCAATGTGATTTTTCAACCAACTGCAGAAAAATTTGCTTCTCAGTCAGGCTCTCAAGGACAAAAGTGACAGTGCAGACAACATTTCTCTGAAAATAGCCCCAGCTGCCCCTCACCACGACCCTGCCTTCAGGCAGCTGTTCCTGGGTTGTGGCTCCCCAGTAACTCACCCTGCACTAACAGAGGGGGAAGAGCCCTTCTGGCACACAGAGCACTGGGTCAGTGGCAATCACATGCAGACAACCAGGGGCACTGGTCAACCAGGACAGTGCTCAGGGATGCTGATTTAGCTCAGTCACAGCTTCCCCTGGGGAGCTTGCAATAAAGATAACATTCATAAAGTGCCCATGAAGCATCATGAGATATATCAACCACCAGCTTTGCACATTTCTCTTTTTACCAGGCATCCCCCACCTTTCCCTCACTCTGTCAAAACCTCCAGTTCCAAACAATCTCCTGGTGTCAAAACAAGAGACTTTGACACCAAACCATGCAACAGAAGCACTCTTGCTCTGCAGTTGCTTTGCACCACCTGCACCCCAGTGACCCAACCACTGAAATCAATGACCCTCTCTCCTAGCAGGGCTGTTGCTGTTCTGGGGAGCACAGCAGCAGAGCCACAGCACATCACACAAGGGAATGGAGCTTTTACTGTACATGAAACAGGCACACTGAGAAAGCCCCTAGTGGGAATGCAGCCCTAGGAACAGCCCTGCTGTGGACAGCCAAGAGCAGGAGAGGCAGTTCTTATGCTTCTCAATGACACTGTCATGGTTTGACACCCATGCCATCCCACCTGCACCTGAGCATAAAGGGGGAAGATGGACTCAGCATTACTGGCAAAAAACCCAAGTGTTTGAGAAAGGATTTTGATGGTGAAAGGAAGGACTTAATGGGGCACTTCACATGAAAAAAAGAAGTGAGAATAGGAACAGTGACACTTGCAGAGGAAAAAAAATTAATATGGGCATTAAGGTGGCATTATTACCCAGCAGAAGGAAGAGTAATAAGCAACCAGGCTGGAAGAAAACATGTGGGAGTCACATAGGAAGTCTGGATAATCAGACAGCATATGGCCATTGTAACAACGAGGCTTTCATGAAGTCAATGAGGAATGAATTCTGCCACAAAGCCTGAAGGCACAGAAAGTTTATTTAAAAGGATAGACAAACCCCAATGAGTTATACATATTCTTCAAAAACTAACATGCAGAAGGGGCAACATGATTTCATGCTAAAGCTGCAGCCAGCTGCACTGGGACTGGAGCATCAGTCCTTGCAGTTCAGGTTGTATCTATTTTGATTTGGTGCCTGCGAGAACAAGTGCTGCCCTTGCCCCGTGTGCTTGGCTGTTCACCTGCAAGAAAGCACTGAGCTCTCTCCTCATACCACCAGGCTCTGCTGGCACAGGAAGGTTAAGGGGTGGGTAATCAACTCCTCCTAAACCTGTGCCCTCTAAAACACCAATAGAGCTGAGTGGGTGAGGTGATCCTAGACCATCTGGAAACACACACAGGGAAGGCACTCCTGCTGATTACCTTCCTCCCAACTCCTCAGCATATTCCCATTACCAGCCTGAAGTGGCAGTTTGCACAAGGCAATCACTTGGAGTATTTCAGGTTAAAACCTGCCCAAAAGTCAAGACAAAGCTTACTCAGTGCAGCAGACTCAGCTAAAGCTGTGCACCAGTCCTTCAGCAGCTCATGGGTTGGGCAGCAAAATCGAGGAGAGCCCTTACACTTATGAGCAAGGCTGCTTCTTTCAGGATATCTCAGGGTGCCACCCCAGAGGTGACTGTCCCCTTTGCAGTAGCATCACCAGTTGTCATCCTTACCCTTAATGGATAGAAAGGGCTCTTGCCCAACACCTGCAGTAAGGAAAACACCCAGGTGAATTAAAGGTTCTTAATTTTGGCACTCTAAGCAGGGAGTGCAAAGCCTTTGCTAAACACAGACATCCTTTTCAGTCTTGTAACCATCAACATTAAATGCCACAGCTCTTCCCTGACTACTGCTTTTACACTCAGCCAAGACCCCCAGAGCCTGCAGTACCACACATTTGCACCTGCTTCAGCCCTGCAGTCACTGAAGAGGAAGACTGGGGCCAGAGTCAGGATTAACATTTGATGCCTTCAAGATCTTGTGGCTAATAAAAGCCAGGAAAATATTATGAAAGAAACCAGGAGTTGTTCCAGAAAATTGAGACAGGTGAGAGGAACAAAAATCCTTCTCAAACTCTTCAGCAAAAGCTGAGGTTTGGGTTTGACAAGATGATCCCAGGTCTCATGAAGACTTTCAGAACTTGGGCCAAGGTCAGGCACAATACAAAAGAAAACAAGTAAATATTCATGCCTGGCTTTATGCCTCTTCATAAAAATTCAGTCCAGCTTCAGTCCTAATTTTCTTATCATTTCTTAGCATTGTTGTCACCCTGTATGAACTATGTGCTATTGATGTATGTGCCCAGTGTAAAGATTAATTGAAGAACCACAATTCAGGAGGGGTAACTTAATTCCCTTCTGCAGGTGCTCTGCAGTATTTCATACAACTTGTGGCCAGGAATATTTTATTAGTTCCGTGCAAGAAAACCCATGGCAAGTGCTGTTGCTCAGCCTTTGCAAGCTGAAGCTGCTGCACAAATTCCAGATCACCGAAGAGGCTGGGGAGGGGACAAGACAGGAAAGCTGTCAGGGAGTACCTGTTAGTTTAAGGACAGAAAACAGAGACAGCTTTAATATATCAGGATGGAAGGGCATGTGCACAATTCTCTGTTTTAGACTGAAAAGGATGCTCACAGCAAGGGTTGGGGCAATGGTATCATTGCTTTTGGCTCCCAAGCTAGCAAAAATAGAGTTTGTGGACTGGAATTTTCCTTTCAATTGCTTGGCGCTTTCAAGAATAAGAATTAAACCTGATACATACTCCTAGTTTCAGGAATAATTATCCAACAGCTTGAAACTCCTTCACCTAATTTGGACAAAAGCAAAGCAAAGACTATCAAAATAACCCTGCTGGTACAGAAACCTTTACAGAAGTGCATGAATAGATGTTGTGTCCCTTCTTGAAGCAGTCAAAAATACAACAAAGGGCAGTGTTACTCTGAGGACAGGAGAGTGAAGCTTTGCAGGCACAGAAGGCTCCTGCCTGGCCAGGGGCTGGTCTCATCCCAGCTTCAGGTGCTCAAAGAGGGTTTCTCCCAGCACCTGTGCTCACATTTCTACACCTACTCAAAAACAGAGAGAGGAAAAGTATATTTTCAAGCCACCCTTCATCAGCCTCTGCTGGGCTGCTCCCTAGACTTGGCTTAATATGGTGGAAGTTTTGTTCAGGCAGTCAGTGACCTTGTCCATCCCCAAAGGAATGACTAACCAGTTTCTGGAATCCTCAGACCCCCCTCTGTGACACCTGTCTGAAAGGGGCTATCCAGGAAGCAAAACAAGCAGCTAAGACACAGGCTGCACCCAAAGTTGTGAAGAGGATAATGGTTAGAACAGGATTTCAAACTAAATATTTAGAAATACAAAAACATGTCCAAAAGGAAATTTTGGCAGTTGGCAATCAGTTTTACAATTTGAAAACTCTGAATAAGAGTGTCTACATAAATGTATTTTTGCATGTTTTTCATTAGTTCCTAAAATCAGATCTCAGTCCTGCAGCTGATTCAAAGCTCTGCTCATGGTGCAGGAACTTGTACAGGTCTCACCAAGAGAGCCTTTTTTGTAATTTAATATAAATACCAATTTCAGCATGCAAATTAACTGTGAGGCCAACTCTTTGAAGAGCTGGCTATCCTCAATTCCCAGTGAAGTCAAGAGAGTAAAAGAATCCATAAAGGCACAGGATCAGAGTAAATTAGAAAATGGGTGAGTACCATGTTATGAAATCCTGATACATTCAGTTAGTTAATGCTTCTGAAGAGTGGAAGTGTAGCCAATAATAGGAGGTAATAGTTCATTCCAAAGAATTAGAGGAAACCAGGGGCAGTCAAATTCTGTATTTCAGCCCAAATATTGTTAATGTGTTTCTATATAGGTGGGGAAAAAAGTCAGCTCTAAGTATTCTCTAGGTACAATAATTAAGGTTCCGCTGTGACATGTCTCTGTAGGCATTTATTTTCCATTAATAGAGGATCAGAATTACAGTTTAATTATTCATAGGGTTCTAAAGAGATACTCTATTATATTCAAAAAGTCATTGACTGGATTACAGGAGAAGTCCACCAAGCTCCCATCCACTTTAATAAGGCAAGGCAAGAGACAAAGGGCAGCCTCGGGACAGAGGAGGGAGAGGAAGGCGGGAGAGAGTGCCACTGGCAGGGATGTCTCCCCAGGCCAGACTCCGGGGGTACATCCTGGGCCACCTTTCTGTGCCCCGGGGGATTCCTGCACTGCCTGCCCGGGTGCTGGCTCTGCGCAGGGAGGGGGATTCACGCACGCAGCACCCCACTCCTGCACAGCGCTGTCCCAGCCTGGCATTCCCACGGCGGGTTACAGGACACGGCTCCCTCAGCAGCCAGAGCTCAGCTCCCCATGTCTTTACATTCCTTGGAAGGTCTCAGACTTGGATCATGCCTTCATATACAAATACTCATTCCCAAAATCCGCACAAATACCGATTGCCCGACCCCCAGGTGTGGCAGCTTTAACATCACGCACAAGCACTGGGCACAGGCAGAGTGACTGCACGAAGAGCCGCGGTGCCAGGGAAGGCTGCTCCTTCCCCGCAGAGGTACCCAGGAGGGGCGGCCGTCCCTGCGGGGACAGAGCAGGACACAGGCGCTGTCACTGATGTCTGGTGCCCTCTCCTGGCACCAGCAGCCACACGGCCTGGTAAATCCTGCCTAGATCGTGACAGGGTATTTCAGAACATATTTTCAGGACTGTGTGGAAATGAGTTAAATCATACACTTGAAAATGTAATTTTATAGCAGACAAGCACAAGGTACTGACAGGATAACTATTTTTTTCTCGGTATAGATTTCCTTAGATTAATATGTTTGGGGAAACAAGCTTCCTGCTTCCCAGAGGAACAGACAGTTTAATTTGGATTACAAACCTCCTAACCTTATAAAAAGGAAATTGAAACACTTTTGTGAAACACTTCTGGTTAGTAAAAAGCCCTTCAATTATTTTAGAATTTCACCTCAACCAACAAATAATGCAAATAAAGTCCCCAACATCCAGAATTTTTTCTCTGAATTTATCTTAAAGAGAGCTGGATAATTTATCCTGGAATTGGGAGTTAACCCCCTGAACTAGCTAACTATTACTAGGACATGTAGCTGCAAGTGAAGATTTAAAAACAGATAATATACATGTTGCCCCAGACGGAATCATTCTCTGGTTGAAAGCCTGGACAGAAGATTACTCTAAAGAGCACTGCAGTTTCACTGTATATTTGTGCAGGACTGGTATCCTGCACAATCCTGCTCAAGACAGCACAGGAGCAGCTCACATAGCCATAACTTTAGTGTTTACACCAAAAGTGCATTGCCTCTTCTCTATAAACAGAAGTCAGTTTAACACACAAACATGCATCTCCAATTCTTTACTTTTAAACTAGCAGAATTTTAGAACTGGCCTACTTACCAGTCCCTTCAGTATTAATTATATGAACATTAATTACACATTAGCTCCCCAACCGCACATTTTCTGTCTTATATCCACAGCTAACACAAGCAATCATAAGCAAAACTTCAAGTCAGAATTTTCAAGAGAGCTCTCATGTAGTTGTTGAAAAAAAGGTCTCTTAGTCCAGATCACTAGCACAAAATAGTCTTCAAATGTGCTCATGAATAAAAAGTCATGAGGAGACATACAGAGTTCAAGGTTAGCAAGGAACCCGTAATTAACTAACTGAGCTTGCTGTCACAATCAAAGCTGCTCTGAGTTCAGGTGCTGACAATAATATGTTAATAGTCACACAAGGCCACTGCAGCCCCAAGTTACACAGAGCTATTTGGAGGCTGCAAAGGAAGTTTTGAAAGACAAGTTCTTGTTCCATAACTTAACCAGCTTCCAGTCAAACTTAAAGAAAAATACTCCAACGCATGTTTATGCCCAGTATTTATCCGTACCTCCTCCTCCAAAGCTCTGAGCACACAGGACACAGCCCCAAAGCTGCTGCTCATGTTTTCCCATGCTGGACTGTGATTCCAGGCATCACCATCACCTCCAGGTGCTCAGCCTGGGGACCCTCTGGGCAAGTGGTGTACAAACAGAGGATGGTAGACAGTGAACACAGACGCTTAAAACATTCCAGCCACCTCATCATGAACTCACTCAATTGCTTTAGCAGCATCTCTCTTTCCAAACCCACCTTACTCTCAAGGCACAGCCATTACAGCCTTGGCCCCCAAGACCACCTTGCCCTGCCAGGGTGCTCCAGGGAAAACAGCCCTGCTCCCAAGGAGTCTGTGCCAGAGATGAGAGAAGGAATGATGCAATGGGGAACTGTACACAGGACAAGTTTCTGGGGAGTTTTCCATTTCTAACTTGTGTTTTATGTTCCAGGCTGTCCTTTTGCATTAACTAGCCCCTTGCCAGGTCCTTTTTTGTTTCCTGAGACCAATGTGCTTTATCAAGCTGGAATGGAACAAGGGCAAAGACAGTCGGTCCCCAGCCCCTGGTCCCCCAGTCACGCTCATCACTCCTGCACCTTCCCTTAGGCCAGAACAGCTGCCTTTCCTCATATCCCAGTGTCCCTGAGAAATGCCAGTTTGGGAATACAGTGGGCTACAAAGCAGCAGCATGGCTGGGCTCCTCAGTCTGCCCAGCTGAGCTGCCCTGGGGTGGGTGGGAGCAGAAGCCTCACTCCCCTGCCTTGCCAGCTGATCCCCAAACACAGATCTGAAATACAGAGTTTAAAAACGCATCTTCAAAGTCCCATCCCTCTAGGTCAGAATATAGGTAATAACACCAGAAAATGAATAAAGCCTCAGTGGATTCCAACACAGAGTTCAGCCTGGGAAGTTCTCTCCAAGCCCAAGGCCTGAGAAAGTCCAAGGGACTGAGGGGAACATGGCAGCCCCCAGGCTCCTACCAGCACAAGGATGCTCCTCAAGAAGGAGTCACGGTCAAAGCCAGACCTTGAGAAAACTTAAACATTTGAATTGTCATCAACTAACATCCAGCTGAAGTCAGCTGGCCTTTAGTCTGGCCCTCCCTCCCTCCCTTCAGCACACTATATCACTCTCAAAGAGAAATCCAGGGAAAAATAAAAGTGAAAATAGGAAAGCCATGCCTTGTGATGAAAGGGTGAACAGAGCACCCTTGCTGAGGGGTGGGGAGTACCAGCTGCCACCCGCCCCGGCAGCGGTGCTGTGGCCCTCCCTGGCAGGGGGTGCCATCTCAGAGACCCCAGCAGAGGAGATTTGCTCCTTCTCAGAGCCCAGCCCTCACCGTGTGCTTCAGGACCACCCGCCTTGATCAGCACAGCCGAAAATACTTATTAGAGAATATCCATTAAACATGGGGAAGCTGCAGAGGCCGCACCTCGATGAAGGGTTAAAATATTGGAAGGAGAGTGCCTGCCAAGTTCTAGGAACACAAAATGCCAGACCTCCCATATTTTTATTGCAGACTTCTGCAATAAGAGTCACTCTATTAGTCCCCACCAAAAAATGTTTGTCTCCATACTTAGGTCCCTCAGCTTAACAACTTCTGAGGGAGCCCTTTCACACCCTGGAAATCAAGCCAGGCTGGAATCCAAGTAGGTGGTACATGAGGTTTATATTAACTCTCATATGTCTAAACAAAAAGGTGTCAAGCATTGAAAGTCATCAACTGCAAAAATTCTTACAATTTAACTGCAAACACGCCCCTTGTCTTTCATTGGGGGTGCTTAAATCAGTAGTGCCTTTGCCCAGACCCAGATGCAGTCCTTTAGAGAGGGCCCAGAGTTACAGACCCTCCCCAAAAGCAGCCCTGAGTGCTCACATGGTGCAGCCCACAGCTACACAGATGTCTCCCTTTACCTTCAAGTGTCCACTGGACCCACAGGACATAGCTCTGTAGGGAACAGTAAATGTGCATGTACTTGGCTACTCTTAGACCTACAAAATACACTAAAACCATTTTGGGACACAGTTCACAATGAACATAACTTCTCCACAAATATGTTTGTCTTCAAAAAGGTCTAGTGCCTTGTTAAAGTTCCTGCACTCATCTTCCCTTCTCCATCCACAAATTTTCCTTTATACTTCTACTTTGCCTCTAGTTAAAGGCAAATGACCTTAAAATGACTACTTTCTCAATCTCTTAGAGGAAATAAATTTCCACAATCAAAAGCTTACCTTAATAACTTAACCACAGAATTTTAAATTGAAGATGTCAGTCAGTTAACTCTGGGGAACAGTCTGCTGTGACCACCTGGCTAAAACCCCACACTTCCCCAGGACTGCAAGCTTACACATACACCTCTGCTCAGTGCCCATTTCAGCCTCTCCTTCTAACCTCCCTGGCTCCAGCTCCTCTCAGGCAGCTTTCTCCAGCAAGAGCTGAAGCCAGCTGCCCTGCGAGTATTGAAGGGAACCACCTCTTTAGGTTAATCATACAGTGATTAATGAATAGTCTCACAAATTTCTCAGAATATCCCTCCTGCAAAGTGGAGGCAGAAGTTACCACAAATAGCAGCAATATTCATTTATCTTCATTTTCGTTTGGTTGGTTTTTAAAACAAAAGATTCAACAGAAAACTCTGAGACACCCAGAAACATTCCTTCCTTAAAGCACTCCCACATAACAAATGGATTCCTCTTTTCATTCTGCTCATTCCACTAAAATCAGCATATGGAAGATACCTGTTTATAGCCCAGACAGACACTGATCAAAGCCACAAGACAGGAAGAGTTCAAGCTTCTGGCCCTTTGGGGAATCAAAGGCTTTCTCTTTCAGGAAACCCCCTCCTCAGTACTCACCCAGCACAGTGAAGACCCCAAGAGCAGAGACCCGGAACAGAGACAAACCCTTTTGTCCTGCCCTTGCTTTTAAGGGCTCGTGTTCCCAGCAGCCCCGGGGAGGCCATCAGTGGGAATGGAGACACCTTAAGCAGCTGCACCTGAAGCCACACCTGCCCTTCATTAGTGTCTTAATGAGGACTGACTAAATGAAAAACAAAGATATTAACAGTCCCAAAGCAAGGGCGGTGGAGGGGGCTCCACAGTTTTGAGCAGATCCATGGGTCAGCGTAATTCAGGGGTGACAGCCTCAGTTCTCAGCCTGCTCTGGGGGAAGCAGGCAAGGCAGGCTCACCAAAATGAACTCAGTTGTCAGTTGTACGGTGCTGTGGAGGAGCAGGGGACTGTCAGTGTCCTGGCACCCCAGTGCAGCAGAGCTGGACAGACCCCACAGCTCCGTGCTCCCGACTCACTCCGGTGGTGCCCAGCCACGTGTGCTCCAAGACTCACCTCCACAGGCAGACCTGGAGGGATGTGCTGGGGGGGTTGTTCTGCTCAGGGCAGCAAAAGGCTGCCCTTGGGACTTATGCAGCCCCAGCTGGGGCTGGCTGGGGGGCCAGGGAGCAGGAGGCTTCCCAGAGAGCAGCTCTGGGGGTCATGAGAAGAGGAGAACTGATACACAACCAGGGTCCTCCCAGACTGATTTCTTTCTCCTGTTCAAAATCAGCATCCCTCAATGGGGCTGTTCTTGTGACAGAGGGCTATTTATTTTCATGCTCACCATCTCATGGTTGCTTGTCCTCCTTGCCCTTTAGTCCGAGCCACAATTATCTCTGCCCTGTTCTGACAATGCAGCTTGTCAGAATCCATGACTGAGATATTTCCAGGTCAGCCGAATTCAAATTCTCATACGTCAGCTTTATCCTGTGGGGGATTTGCTTTATTATTCAGATACCACTTAGTTGTGATTAACATAGCAGGGGACAGAAATGCTGAGCCACGTTCTTGCAAAAACATGTATTCCTGAGATACCTGTACAGAAAAATGTGTCACTTTGAGATTATGCAAAATTAACAGGTTTCAAACAATCTGTTGGACATCTCAATTTTCTTGCTGTGTCAGTGGAGCCAAAATCATAGCTTAATTATTTAATTTCATTTATCCAGCCTCTGAATTTGATTGGGGAGAATTATTGCAACCAAGGCCTGGAACCTCTTGTGTCAATTACAGCAAGAAAGGCTTTAAAACACAGCTCCTGCTTCAAAGGCTATTTTCTCTCCATACCAACAAACACAGTGCTTTCTGTCCCCATTTCCCAGACAGAGAGCTGGGTCACAGACAGCCTTTTGCCTGAAAGAGGAAGGGGAAAATACTTCACCACCAGCTTGAATTCAGTGGGAGCAAATGTTGGGCATGGTGAGCCCAGTAAGGATGTTCTGGACACCCACCACATTCTGGAAAGGCAGGTGAAGAGAAAGGCCCAGCTGTAACTTTTTAAAAGTGTCCTCAGAGCAGAGGGTACCTGGCAGCCACAGGATCTCTGCAGCAACACAAGGTGAAATCTTGCAGTGGGTAAAAATGCAGCTTTTTCCTGAGGCTGATGGTCACTGACAGCAGCTCACAAGGGGCTTTATTGTGCAGGACTCCTTTGGCATTGTGGAGCAGCAAGTTTAATTCCATTTGTCCCCATGTCTGCCTCCCTGAAGGAGAATGGACCCCTCCAAGTGTCTGCTTTGGCCCTCTGCTCTGCACCTGCCTTGGCCACCATATTCCACTTTGGGAAACAGGAATTTTTGGAGGCTCAGAGCAAATGCTGGGTGTCTGACATGCATCCAGGAGAAAGGGGACTGACTGTATGCATCTAGTAAAGATAATTGTTCTCTGCCTGACATGCATCCAGGAGACAGGGGACTGTACGCATCTGGTGAAGATAATTGTTCTCTGATCTCATTGCTGCTGATCTAAACCAGTGTGAATTTGCACTGAAAATGATGGAGCAATGCTAGCACAGAGCCAATGTATGTGAGAGGAAACTTAAGCTTCATGCCTCCAGCTTGTGTTTAAACCATGCTGCCTACACGGATTGCTGTGTATGACATCATAAAGATAACACACTGTATGGTGCTGGAGCGGGATGAAACAGCATCTGCCCTACCTGCCCTTTCCTGTGCCGTTGGACACTCATTTGTACCCAAAGCACAGAGGCACTGAAAAACAAAAGCATGTGCATGGCTATGCTCCTGCATAGGCTCAGTTTACTCCTGAATATTGTCATCTACAAAATATTCCTGAGCAGAGGAAGAGCTCAGATGACAGGCAATACCTGACCATTTTCTCAACATGGTCTAGTCCCAGCTGTCCAGCATCCTGCTGCTGCAGAGCAGCCCCTTTTCTCCCTGGCTCATCTCATACGAGCGCAGTAGATCCAGAAGCTGGAGAGGACTATAGCTATAATTTACATGGTTGCTGTCTCCTTCAATGAACAGCCTTCAGCCATCTGGAAGAGTCTCTAAATTGCTTCTCCATATCACACCAAAATCCTCAGCAGATCAGAAGAAATGCTCAGAAGTGCATCTTCCCAAGTGGTCTCAATTCTGCAAAGACTAATTAATCACGAATATTTCTATGCATCAGTTTTTGAAGTGTGTAAAATTCTTTCTCTTTCTTTATCTTTCCTTTCTTTTTCTTTCTTTNCAAGATCAGATCATAACTGTAAAGATCATAACTGATGACAGAAAATTCTTTCCTACAGATAAGACCCTCAAGTGTCCCACATAGGCAGGGCACAGCTAGGACTGTCAGTGGAAAGCAAGGAAATGCAGCACAGTTTGGCAACTTTCAAAATGTGTTTCAAGATTGGATCTGTGACTGTGGCACACAGTACTTGCTATGATGACAGACCAGGCTAAAAAAAGTGCCTTTCCCAAGAAGGGAGACACACAGAGCACTGCTACAGCCCAGTCAAGTGTCCTTTCCAGGAGGGTCTTACCATAGAGACACATGCTCCAGATTGGGTGAGGTCTGGAGCAAACTGCCAGTTGCTGATGAAATGTTTAACTCTCTTTTGCTCTCAATTTTTTTAAGCAGAACCAAAGCTACAAAAGATTTTATTTTATTCAGGAATACATACTTTTTAAACCCCAAAGCAGTTGAATAAGAAAGTGAAGTGTAAAGTTTTAAATAAAGAGAAGCAGAACACAGCAATTTAGGTGAAAGCAGGGAAATGAGTCTAAGTTCTGCATAAATACATTGACAGGAATAAGCCCCATCCTAGATCCAGGGAGATGACTAAAGATAGAAATGCCTATTCTATATTTTAATATTACAGTTATTACTATTTAAATCCAAGCAGAATTTTGGCCCACAATTTCCCATGGTTACAGAGGTTCTTTTTAATCCTGAACTGTGCTTTGGAGAAGAGGCTTGTCTCTCTCCTACTCAGTGACAGGAAAATGATGTATATTAAAAAAATACTTTTGAAGCCAAGTTGTCAATGTTTCAAATTTCTCACTATGTAACCAGTTCTCACAAGATGCCAGATCTTGGAAACAGGGGTCAGAGACTTTGAGGTTTTCCCACCCTTAATATTTACATTCACAAATGGTTTGCAGCATAAGATTCTGAGAAGTGGTCAGAGTGATTTTGCCATGTTTGTTTATCCATGGTGACACCGTGGCCAGCTAGCTCATGAAACAATAATGAGCCTGTTTCAGTGTAATACACAAGGAACTGCACTTTTCATAGAGATCCCAGTCAGGTGGGGCTATCTGTCATTTTTGTAGCTGAATTGAATCAAGTTGCTGCAACCTTCAACCGGTATTACCTTTCCCTACCTGAACTGCATTATGGAGTTAATTTAAATTACTTCAGCAAACAACCACGGCACTGGTGTGCTTCAGTTGATAAAAGTGTACCTTGGAGCACTGGCCAGGTCACACAGACACGGAATTAAGCACTGGACCCATACAGCAGGCAAAACCCTGGCCTTGGCAGAGTTAATGGTAAATGTTTTGGCTTCAGTATGATCAGGGTTTCTGTCTGTCCTTCCTTCCAGGGAATGAGATAGGAGGGAGGAACAAAAATAAGAAGGTGATAATTCCTGAGTGCACAGTCCCCAAATGTAACTGGTTACACAGTGGCAGCAAACTAGAGACTTCTACACAGCCACTTGTTTGGCATCAAAGATTTCCCTTTTTCTGCAGGTCTTAGGCAGAGTTAAGGTCTGGAAAGGAGTTTCTAAGAGAATAGCAGAAAAATACGTTGAATCTTGAGAATCAATCATATAAATTATTTCTGAAAGTACTCTGCCCATTACCAATTTTACCCATACCTGTGATGACAATATTCTTCTTTTTGGTCTACAGCCTGCACCCAGAAGTCAAAGACTTTAGAAAAGGCCCAGTGATTTGCCTCCCTAACACAGGCAGTGAGCTGTGAATGTTCTGTTCCCCACAGACATGGGCCACCTGGGTGGCACAGCAAAACAGCTGCATCATTCCTGAAGATTGAAGGGATGACAGCATAGACCGGGGGCTCTGCCCTGCACCTCTTCTTCGCCTTGAGTTCCTGCTTGTACTTTGAACTTTCAGTGTGCAACTTTCTAGGACGAAAAGCTATGGCTCCTAAGCCTGCCCAGAAGCTCTGGCTGTTCCTCTCTGCCTTTGGCATCAGACATACATTCAGACTGGTTTTGCACATTTCCCAAATTTGGTCACATCATCATCAGGAGGACACAAGCAGTCACTGGGGTGTTCAGTGTTCCTCAATGGCTGAACCAGATAATGAAAGACATATGTATTCCTGTTGGGAAGGGTTTCCCAGCCTTCCCTCAGTAATTGATGTCAGCATCAATACAGCACTTTTTGCTGCTATGGCTCAGTAGCATTTATGGTAGGTTTCTTTTTTAACTATGCTTTCATTTTTTTCCTATTTCCTGCTCTTAGAATCTTGTCCAGTAAATTCCTTGTTTGGGTTTTATGGACTTTTTGATCATATTTCTTAGAAGATAATTCTTTTGGGATGTCACAAGCACAGAGGAACTTGAAAGAATTACCATTGTTGACAAGATGTTTGGCCATGGACAAGTGTTCCTCATTAAGAGCAGGTTCTGTTTTCTACTTATAAAAACAAACTTCCTGCACGCTCCAGTTACAAGGAAATGGCCTTATTTTTATAAGGATGCATTTATGTTTGAAGCCAGCAAGGGGCTTAGTCCTTGTCTGGCCTTTTATCACGTTCATGGTTGCTTTCCCTTGCCCTTGCAGAACTTGAGAGAAACTCCTCTCAGTACACCATCAACCCTTGACCCAAAGCAAAACAAAAGTAGCTTAAAAATAATCTTGTGTGGTTGCTCCAGGCTAGCACAGAGCTCCACATCAGAATAAGGTCTAGAGTAATCCCACCCAGTCTGGGTTCCTGCTGGCTCTGCCCTTGCCTTGCATTATTAATAACAATTTATTACTCTTTTGCCATGTTCATTATCTTGCAGCACATACACTGATGCAAATTGAATGCCAGGAGCAACAGTATGAACTGCCTCTGGTTACCCAGGAAAGCTGGGATAGAACTCAAAATAGAGCCTGGCTCTCTTGGGTCTCATTTGAATTTTGTTTTCTCCCTTCTTAGTGCCATCTTCACCAGCCTCCCTAGCTGGAGCTTGGCACAGCTGATTGCAAGGGGTTGGCAGGCAGGAGCAATCCAACTGAAATGAATGGAGTTGTTGGAAGGCTTTAAACAAATCATGTGGATAAGTTACCTGATGTCACACAGGGTGAAGACATTGGGGATCCAAAGTTCTGGCTTAAATCCTTGCAGAAGCCATGATTCAGTAGACATTAAAGCATGTACTTAATTAAAACCTCCCACTGTCCCATCCCTGGGCAGTCAGGCATGTGAATGTGTGTTTGGCTTACTCGCTTTGCAGGCCTTGTCAGGAATAGCTGTTGCCTGCCTTGTTACCCAGAGCTGAGTACTCCACACCTTTTCTGCCTGGCTTTGGACCACTGTGGAGCTGTTTCCAGAATTACTGAGGATTTATGGCCACACTGCAAGGGGAAGACTCTTGGTTCCCCACTGCGCTGGTTGCATTCTCTCCCAGTTCTGGCAGCTGTGCCCACCTCGCCCCTGTGTCTGTAAGCCTGGGCATTCCCCCTTGCTGCCATGTGCCTTACACATTCCTGCACCCTCAGAAAGGTCTCACCTCCTCTTAGCAAGGCTGTCTCTCTATTTTCCATAAATCATCTTCTAAGTTCCTTGTGGTGTAAACACAGGGCCTGAAAGGGATGATATGTTGACAAAATCTTAGTTTACTTTTATAGCTTCAGAACAGATAAGGATGGTCAAGGGTTTAACATTAAACCTGTTATTTCCATTGTAACAACTCCTGTTATTTCTTTTTTATCTTTTGTTAAGGATGAAGAGAAGGCTGCAGGTAATGGGAAGGAGGGGGAGCACATTTAAATAATTTCTATTTTAAAGCTTTAAAAAAGGGTTTTATTTTATTTAAAGCCTGCACTCACGCTTTCGCATTGCCCCTAGCAAAAAAAAAATTCAAATAACAGAATCTCCCACAGAAGGGTATTTCCCTGTTTCAGGCAGCTCTCACAGCAATGCACACCGTGAGCCTGAGTTAATTTTGGCTCCATCCTCACACGCTCTGGGCTCTGGCTCCAGTCCAGCAGAGCACTTAGAGCCCATGTTTCTCGCCCGGCGTTTCAGCAAGTCCCTCTGCCTATCTTCAAAGCTAAGCACATGCGTAGGGGCTGTGCTGGAGCAAGGTCAGAGGCAGCCCCATGGAAACTGAGCCCTTTGTATCTCTAGAGCATCTTGAGGGCTTCAGAAGAAAGGCAGTGCACCATGAAGCCAAAGTTTACATATGGAGATGTCTGTAAACGTTAAAATGTAACCCTGTGAGCCTCCAGAAGTTTGATGTACCTGCACTTGCCTTTTTTTTTTTAATAAGCAATATGTAAAATATTATCTGCCTCAGAGTTGATACAAAAATAACAGCTGTGCCTCTTCCAGATGAGGAAAAAAAAAAACCCCATGCAAACAAGCTCACACACATACACATACAGAGTGAAAAATACCTAATGTTGAAGGATTTATAGTCTGTGTTTCTGGGTCCTCCTGTTTCACGCAGATGAAAATGGGCATCTAATCATCAGCACGATGATAAAAGCATTAAAAAGGATGTGAGAACAAGAAGAAGGAAGAGAGGTGGGCCTGACTCAAAGGAAAGGCAAAAAGCACTGATTTGAGGGTGGGCGCACATTTACAAGATGCTGGCAAAGGGACAGGAGTGGGAGCAGTTTGGGGAGCAGTTTTGGCCGTTCTGACTGAGCGGAGGGCTGGGGGAGGGAGGTGTGCGTGGTGGGGATAGTTAATCATGTCTGCAGTGTTTTGGTGAGGTCAGCAGTGGATTTCGTGTGTCAGGCTCTGGCTTCCCTGGCAGTTTGAGAGGGATTAGGAGTTGTGCTGGCTCAGGCAGTGACATGGTGATGAGACTTTGTTATCTCCCGTACATGAATTTTCAATAATGAGGGGAGGAAGGACACTGGGGACTGGAGAAGAAAATGAAAAGTCTCTGCCCTTAGGCTAAGCAAAAGGAAAGCTGCATAATGAGCAGGGACATTTTATACAAAGGGTGAGGGGGATTCTGGCACCTTGTTCCGTGGGAGTCAGAAACTAACATAGCAGCTTGGTTACACTAAAAAAAAGAAGTTTGTGGCATAGGGTAATTTTTTCCACACCTGCTAATGGACAGGATGGAAGTGGTGAAAGGAGCAGAGACACCAGCAGGGATGTACAAATACTGGGAAGCACACAGTTTACAGAGAGGCCCAGGCCCTGGGCTAGCAATCAGGAAAGAAGCCTAACCAATGCATATGTGACAGATGCCCCCATTTATTAATGATGGTTGGAAATGGGCTCCCAATGTCCCTTTTTTGTTTTCCCTGAAGACCTTCTTTCTGCTGGATTGTGAGCATGGACAGCCTACAAAACCAGTAATCACCACTTGTTAGCAGTCCCCATTTTGGAGTGCTGCCGAGGGGAGCCCAGGTGTCAGGGCATGCCTGTGCCCCTGTGTGAGGCCAAGGCTGGGCACAGGTGGGTTGTGGACGGGGACCACAGCACAGGCCAAGCCCCTGAGGAGCTGCTGGGAGGGCACGGTGGCACATGGAGGCAGGCGACAGCACAGCGTGGGAGCAGCCCTGCTCAGAGGGGAGCTGTGTGGGCCCGTGTGGGTCACTGCCTTCACACACACTCCTGTCTGAAGCCATGAAATGTCACAGCTGTCAGTACTCCAAGTGCTGTGGTGGTGCAGCATCCTGCCCTCTCCTCGGGCTGCACTGCGGCCTCAGAAATGCTTGTTAGGCCTTGGCCTTGACAAACAGCTCTTGGGCTCAGCTCCCCTTGAGCTCATCAGGAACAGTCTGCTCCCGGGAACTTGCGTTGTCTAACGAGCTCCTGGTTTTAACTCACAGCCTTGAAAACTTAGTTTTCTTGCCTGAATAACAACCCAAATGAAACAATATTTTTGTTATCAAACTTCCAAAGAAACTTGCTGACCTAAATTGCAGCTGGGATGGAAATTTACTGTGACTAAAGCCCACTCTCTCGTGGCCATATAAACAGCGGTGCCAAGTCAGATCCTGGGGCTCTCCTGGACTGCAGCGGGCTGAGACCAGCACCTCTCTCTGAGGGGGGCCTCTCAGAGCAAAAGAGCTCTCAACATTGCTGTTCCTGGAGGGCCATCGCCAAACGACAGCAACGGAGCCTGGGCTAATACCCCCACTCCTGAGGGCTCAGCCCTGAGAAGATGCAAAGACATCTGGTGTGAGTCCTTCGCTGAACTCAAGGGAATTTTCACAGGTATTTACCTTGTGCATGCTCCTGTAGGTCTGTGTGAGTGTGCTATAGCCAGTGTACAATGAATGCTGCTCTGCTAGGTTCTTCAGTGCTTTAGAGTCATAAGTAAGTTAGGCCTATCAGTGAGTTATCGTTGTGCTACTGTAAATCCCATAAGAATCTTTTGTTAAATTGTTTAAATTAAGCTCTCCATTAAGTGCTGTTGAGTCTATTAAAACCTTTAGGCCTAAATTGTTGGTGAAGTCCAGGGCTAAGTTTGGCAAGGGGGTTCACTCTGAACATTGTGACTCAAGAGGAGGGTCTCCCTTATTCTTTCCTATCCTTACCCTTTTCCTATCCCCATCCTCCAGGCCGATAATTTTTGTTTGATTTTAGTTTCAAATTGATTGATTTTAGGTTTTAGTCCAGTTTTTCCCTGTGTGCTTTAACTATCTAGTAAGCAGCAGAGTGAACCTTGTCAATAAACTTTGTCACGTTTTCAATTTTAACATTAAACCTGCTTTTGCTGATACCTTTGTCAGTGATTCTTTGAGCAACCTAAAACACTCATTTTTGACAGCTGTGCTTTGCATGTGCTTGTACAGGAGTCACACCTTTACTAAAGGAAAAGGAGAGCAGAGCACTCAGGCACCAGCTGCCTTGCACACAAAGACAGTGCTCATGGGAAGGGAGGTTTGGGATGTACCACCACACACATGTTGCCCAGACCAAGAGAATCAAAGCACTGATAAGAATCAAGCATTAAAGGACAAGCTCCTGCCCTTCTCTCCCAAGAACACCTGACAGTGCCTGCCCAGTTTCTGCCAACTGTCCCAAGTGCTGCCCAGCTCTAGTGCTGGGTGAGACAAGCCACCACATGCCTGGCAGCTGCAGCATTTTGTACCCTTTGCCTTCTAATGTAATTCACAGACATTTGCCTTGGGAAGGTCATAGGCACAGAAGCTTGGGCAGCAAAGAGAATTCACCTTGATCCAGTTCCTAGGCAGCAGGTTTAGTTATTATTCCTGTCTTAAGCTCCCACCAACAGAGTAAGCCACAAGTCAAGGTGAGTTTAAAATTTAGCACATTTTAAAGGGTTTAAAAATAGATATGAGCATGATTGTAGATTAAATGTATTGATAAACATGCAAGTACCCTCATTGTTTTCCAGGGTCACATGGGAAGACATGAGCAATACCAGGAGCTGAATCTGTTTGACAAGGAATGCTTTAGAGCTTTGCCAGAAACATTGCCCTCACCATTCCTCTCTTAATTCATCTGTTATCTTCTTTACAAAAATTTCAGCAGTTTTCCCTTTAACTGATAAACATGTTGCTAGGGGCCTGAGGGCACTAATATACCCTAAAGGCCTCAAGCAGCTTCACCTGGAGCCTCCTCCCACACCCCTGCCCATAATCCCAGGAAGTATTTAAGCTCAGCCCAGGGCCAGAATCCCTAGACTCTCTTTTGTGGCAGTGTGAGTCTTTAGCTCTGCTAGAGTTATGAGTGTTTCTGTTCTATGGCTCCTGCTTGTGTATTTGAGACCTTAATCCAGAGCAGGCTGGGGTGAGTACTGCTTTGCTGTAATGCCTGGTGGAGCCTAGCTGCGGGGAGCAGGGGAGTTGGGAATATGGTAGTGGTTGTTTTCCCCCCTTGTTGCTATAAAGGATGTATAGAGGATGTAAGGTGCTCCTAGTTCCTTGTTGTATAGGAAGAAACTAATCTATCCTTCAGTCACAAAAGAAGTCTGCTGAAATGGGGTTTTCACCTTTGTGACTTTAGTCCTGCTTTTTCTTCATCTCCTGATGCAGCTGAAGTTTTTCCTCGGCTTTATTCAAATTGCAAGCGTGCTAAATCCGAGCAGCGTCTGCCCCCCTGCACGTGTGAGCAGCCTCGGTGTCCGAGCGGGGATCCCGGGCCCAGGACAGCAGAGGGAGCCGGAGCCCCGCGTAGCAGCCCCGGGCCGGGCTCGGTCCCACCGGGGAGCCTCCCGTGCAACCGCGGCGTCCCGGGCAGGTCCCGCATCGCCAGCAACTGCAGCTGTCCCTGCTTCGTGCGAGTTGTGTGGTCCCACGTGAATGAAGTGAGGTCTGTGCCGGGACCCTGGTAAGGCTGCCCTGCCCGTGCATACGGCTGAACTTCAGCAATAGTGACAAAAATAGCATTAAACTGAATGGCGAGGCAGGTCATAGTCCGAGCTGCCAGGCAAGGTGAGATGCAAACCGACTGCAAGGTCGCGTGTCAAACATGGGCTATGCTCATCAAATTATGACCTGTATAGCAATGAATGCTGCAGGCAAGAACTGCTTTCCTTCTGTTTAACTGCATGCATGAATTTGAGTGTCAACAATGCTGTTTTAAAGATTAATTTATTTGGTTATCCTTTGTAATAGGCTTAGTCTTGTTCAACTGTACTGGAGTTTAGCACATCAGTCCAAACTGGAACCTCAAATATCATCTCTACAAAGTAGCTTGTACAGCTTGGTAAGGCCACTAACTTATAAGGCTAATCTGTCTTCAACATATAAAGCAATAATCTGAGTAACCATAATTTACAATCTCCTACAGCTGGGCAGGTTTTGTTCTCCAACTGCAGTATTTGTACTGATCACTGTTAGCCAGAAAACCTAGGGCAGAAGGTAACTGCTGTTTCATTGTGGGATGGTGAGTGATAGTCCTCACCCTGTCAGTCTTTAAAACAGCGAAACTTTGTAAGGTGGATAAACAGAACAATTCTTTCCCAACCCAGGTGGGATGTTCCTTGGGTTTGCTAACCTTGAGGAAACAGAGAAGAGTGTTCCCAAATCCTCCCTGCTTCTCAGCTCTACCTCCCAGTGCATCAATGCACTTGTTAAACTTTAACAAGTTGAGCTTGTTTCACCATGTGCTGGAAGGCTGGGGGGGGGAGATAGGATGTAGGCTCTGCTTGCAGTGCTGAGCAGCATCTCCAGCAGGGAGCAGGCGGGGTGACTGCACTTCTCAGTCACCCCACCCATGTCAATATATTGAACCTGCTGCCTCCTTCGTAGAAGTCTCTTCCACATGTAGACATCCCTACTTGCAGCTGAAACAATCTCTTGACAGCTCGATGGTCTCCCTGTGCTAATGCCCTGCTTCTGGGTAGCCAGGTCACTGCCAGCATGGCAGGGCACTCTGTAGCACTTCCTCCCTGCCTGTGTGGCTTTTGGTCTGGCAACTGCTGCAATGATACATCCACTAACAGGTCTCATTGATTGCTGGTATCAAATATACTGGCAACTTGCTCACATTTGTGATGGATTTTTTGTAATCAAGCTCATCTCTTCATCAATCTGGTTAATCAATTTTATTATCCCTAGGGCAGAGCTGCTTGTGGACAGGTATAACTGGTGATATTGAAGTAGCCTTGGCATATGAATCAAGGGGAAGAAGAGACCCTGGGTGTAAAGAAGCTTCTATTCATCCTACTAAAATCTTAACTTTGGTAATGAAATATTTAATGCACTTTTATTTAAAGAAACATCTCTGTGAAATGAAAACAATAAACAGCTGCTGATGGCTTAATAGCTTAACTGTAGCTGGAGCATTCAATCAATCTGAAAAAATTGTGAGTATATTTCAAAATGGTGGAGGTTATTTCTGTGATACATCTAACCTTAATGGCAATGGGAAAAATATATCCTCTCTTGAGAGTTCTCAAATAAACCTGTCACTCGGTGACCAGGTTATTAGATTCCCTCCTGCGTTCTGTCATCTGTGGCTGTGCTGAATAGCTGAGAAAGGCTAAAGCAAAGAACTGACCAATTTATCCAAAAAGGTGCCTTGGACAAGCTTAGGCCTAATATGTGTGCAGGAAGGGAGAGTACAAGTCCTGGATGCCCTGCTACTAGAATAGAGTTGCTGCTGCCTTTCATTCTCCCTGCAGCAGAATTGCTCGGAAGCAAGTGCTCCTCACTGCCATGTACCTTCTGCAGTGCTGACAGGCATTGCCAGCTGTGTCTCCTGAGGAAACAAGATGCAAGAAACCAAGTGGACTTGTTGGCTCTAATACTCCATTTTGCCTATAGCAAAAATAGTTTGAAATGTTACCAAATCCTAACCCACTTTGGTGGCAAGCTGGCTGTGCGGTTCCTGTTGTTCATGTGAAAATTTGCAGATGGATGGTAGGAAAAATTTGTTGGCCTCAGTGGCGATGGGAAGGGAGAAGTCAGCCTCGCCTGCAGCTGTTCTTTGCTGGCTCAGGAGCATCTGCCTGACTGGTGAGCAGGAGCACCAGCCTTTTGTGTTGTGCCAGCAGCCTTGCATGGACCCTGGAGAAAGCCAAACCTGGTGCTTGGAGCTGGCAGTGCTGCCCTGGGAGGGAAAGGCACAGTGGGGGAGAGCTGAGGATATCAGGATATTCCTGGGGAGTAGTACTGGGATACCCGGCAGGAACACCTCCTTGGGAGGCAAGCTGCACTAGTCCCAATGCCAATAGAATTGCTCCCCTCCTTTACTTTCACTACCTGCTGCTGCATACAGCACTCCCTGCTACCTGTGAACCCCTGGAAGCTCATCTGCATCTACAAATAAAACCTTTCTTCAGATAGAGGTTAAAATGGTAAGTTGAAATAAATGTGAACAGATGCACTTACTTGTTGGCTCTTAAGTGTGATTGATTTAAGTGTAGAGCTACTCCTTAACTCTATGGTTTGTGACTCTGACCTTAACTCTAGCACATCTGAAAGTGGTTCATTTTCACTGGGCTATCTCTAATTGCACTGGAGTTATTCTGTTAATGGTTTTGCAACTATCCATCTCCATGTGCTGTGTCTCCCTTCCAGGGGCTGCTGTTATCAGGATGATCAAGCCACTTGCTGGCAGGAAAGATGTCTGTTCACAAGAACTTGGAAATATGTAATATTTCAGTAAAACTGACTGTAAGATCAAGCACAGGGTCAGCCTGGGAGCTCACCTGGCCCAGCAGCAGAGGGTATCAGAGGAGTGAGCCACAGAGCACAAGTGCAGTGCAGTTCTGCTCCCAGGCCAGGCTCAGACACTGCAGCCAGAACACTGTGTAGTTGATAATACATCATGTCAAGACATCCCACAGCTTAACAGTATCAAACCCCACTGCCTTTTGTTTTGAATAAGCTGTTGCCAGACTAATTTGGTATCTCTTGGTAGAAACTAAGGTCATCCTTTTGCTGGCCTGAAGAGTCCCAGTCAGCTTTAGCTGGTCCTTGTCTGCTAATTCCCCTTATGTTCTTCTTTGTATCTTGTCTTGTTCAATCATGACCTTCTGTTATGTGAGACCAAAAATGCAGGCAATATTCAAAATGGGACCAACTGGCACAATGGCAAAGTGATGCCTTGTGGGTTTTGTTTCCCGTCTTCTTATTTGATTTGTCCGTTTCTGTGACTGAGCATTTAAGATCATTATACCACAACTATCTTTTGTAGCTCCAAATCTAGTTTCTGAGTGGGAAGGAAAGGTCAGAAGCCACATGCCTTGAAAGTGGGAGAAATCTACACAGGTACCTAATTTTATATTTACTTTTACTGGCCACTTTGTTACTCGGCTTGTTGGTACTGTGAGGTCCTTACACCTGTCTGAGCAAAGCATATTCTAGTCACAGGAATCTCCTTTTGACCTGTATTATTTGGACAAATTGCTGGAAGAAACAATCAAACATTTGTTGTTTGTTGGTTTTAGGGATGGTCAATATATCACTGTCATTAGTTGTTTCTGATGTACAAAAGTGTTGTAGCCCTATGGAGAACATTTTGTCTGCTCAGCCCAAGGGCAAAGCACTTCAGATGCAACTCTAAGTCCTATTTAGTTTTTAAATAAGTTTCTATGGAGCTCTGCATGCTTTTGCCTATTGATTAAATAGGAAAGAGTCTGGCTCTTTAAAATGATGTACAGGGGTTTTTTTCAGTGCCTGGAGGATTATAGATTTTTGTGTGTGTGATACCAGTCTAACATAGCTATTGAGAAAACAAAGGCATCCACAAACTTGCTGTTACGTGTTTCTTTATCTTTGTTTCAAGTCAATCGACAAGGAGAGCTGAATTGCTCCACAGGAGTTAGCTCTGGGTAAAATGGCCCTTTAGTAAGAGGCCCATCTGAAGGCAGGCTGGCAGCTCCAGGACTGCTCCCCATTGAGTCACACAAACAACTGTGCTGCCCAAATTGCATTCCCCTATTCCCAAGGGAATGTCCTCTGTGCTCCGATTGATTTCTGTCTCTGACACAGCTCTGTGTGGGATTTTCTGGCTTTGAGAGCCATCTACAAAAAGTACATATTGATTGGATCCTCCTGGGATGGGTGGGTAGGAAAAACAGCAGCCCTTTCCATCATGTAGCAAAGCTTTTATGAGTGAATGGCCTTAGCTAAAAACTATATGCAAACTTTAGAGTACAAAACCCAAAGAACTTCTTGTCAGCAGGGATAAGCATTCTGAGCTAATGGGCTGTTCTGAAAAAGAGGAGAACAGTAAATTTCTTTCCAAAATAAGTAGAAATTAAGACACTGAACTCATTAAGCAGCTGCCCTGTTAAGCGGTGTAGTGTCTGCTGAAATGTGGCTGCTGCTGAGCAAGATTTGCATTTGTGGGCACCATGGCATCTCCAATTATTGCTCAGCAGTGAAGAAGCCTGCAGGGCAGAAACTGTTAGCAGAGGGCTCTGCTAACTGATCCATGCCAGCACTTGTGCTGGACTTCCAGTGCTGTCATTTTAATTGCCCTCTGTGTTGAGTTTGAAAAAAAGGAAAGTGCTCCTAGAGAAAGGAAAGGGGAGGGAAAAAAAAAAAAAGAGAGGAGATGAAATGAATGTGCTTGCAGGGTGTTACAAATGCTGCAAGTCAGAGCACCATGTCTTCTGGGACCAGCCAGAGAGCACACTGTGCACTATTTGGCACACTGAACCCACCAGGCACAGTCCTTCAAGGAGCTGATGAGAACTCATCAGTTTTTCTCTGGTCCAACGTTCTGTTTAAAACAGACCCAACTGGGAGATGTAGTCACCTACAGCAACAGAAGTGTTGATAGAAGAGGTTGTATCCTGTAATGCAAGTTGTTTGCAGTACTAATTCTCATGCTCTTTTTATAATTTCCTAGATCTGCTTTAGAATGGAAACCCTGAGAATTTATTCACATCTCCAACATGTGCACTAGCAAGTGGAAAAATTTGAGTTGAATTGAGTTGCAAGCGTGCAATTGTTAGAAGACTGCCACACAACGTCAGATCAGTGATCCTTCTAGCTCTGGAAAAGGGTAACTCCAAGCTTCACAAGACAGAATAAGAAGGTGTAAATGAGGTAGGTGTAAAGGTGTGTGTCAGCCCAATAGCTATGTGAATCCTCCCAAGAACTTCCAGTGTTGTAGCAGACCATGTTGTGACCGGATTGACCCTGAATCTGATAACCTCTGGGATTTCTCATCCTCCTACAACACTGTTAATATCTCAAAGGGAGAGCTGCAGGAAGTGGCTGCATCAGGAGCATCATTATTCTCCTTTGTCATCATCCAAAACATGTTATCTCACCTCCCACTTGGAACTACACCTGCCTTATCAACTGCCAAAACAAAAAGCTACTGATGGATGTGCACAAAAGTAGCTTTATGGCAATTATTCAGTTACAGCTGATAACCGTTTTGTGTGTGTATCAGCACACCTCAGTGCTTCTGATTTTTTTTGAGTAGGATATGCAGACTAGGCAGTGAAAGTGAAAGTTTGGCTCTGCAGGCAGTGCTGGTGGGTGGGCCCAGGTACATGGATGCACCACAGGACTCCAAGCAAGGAAGTGCCTTTTCCCACCTGCAAGTGCTGCAACCCAGGTGAGTGGGCTGAGGTGCTGCAGGAAGGTGGGTCATGTAGGGAGCCTTCCTACAGTCCTGGGAAAAATATATTAAGTGGGAGGATTAAAGCCTTTCAAAGATGGAACAGGTTCTTCTTTCATAATATTTTTCTTTTCAGCCTCCACAAGAGTTGGCACAGCCTAGTGTGCTACAAAGCACCCTTTTCTTCCCTTGCTCAGAACATCTTGAATTAATTCTTGGCAAAGCTATCTAACTCTGTGTGTAGAATGGAACAAACTCCAGCCAAGCTGGGTCCTCCTGGAAGGCCACTCATGCAGGTCCCTCTGCTCCAGGACTTTGTGAGTGTGCAGATTTTCCCTGTACTCCTGTGGCAGATGGGTGGATGTGGTGCAGCAAAAGGCACCAGCATCAGGACCCACACATGCAGCTGGGAAATGCAGGTGTCTAGAACTGACACAAAAAAATGATTTTGTAGACCATAAAGGAAACTGAAAATGCCTCACAAGAGAGTGTAGCTCAGATCAGCATCTGTACAGTCAGATCTCACAGCATGAACATGCACAGTGAGCTCTGCACTGGCATCTCAGTAGCTCCTCTCAAGAGAGGAGCCATCTGGAAATAGCTGCCAGGTTTGGCAAGATGACCTGAACTGGCACATCTTGGAGAAGCATGGAAATCCCCACATCTCCCTGTGAGTCACAGAACACTTTCTGCTCCACCTTAGTCCCTGACCACGCCTGCTGCCATCAGGGGTTGTGTGCTAAAAGAAAATCAATCAAGATGTCAATTGAATGTTCTCCAAACTGTGTCTCCCCTCCAGGCTTCACAAAGTGCTGGGTCCATACAGCAACCTGCACAGGCTGGAGCCCAAAGCACCTGCTTGGTGTGGGGAAGGAATCTTTCCAGGAAATCAGTATAATGTGAAAATGCATTTCAATGCACCTTATCGATCCTCTGAAGGCACCTGCAGCATCAGCACGGCTGCGGTCCTTGGGGACCTCCTTCTTTACTTACTGTAACCCAATTGATTTTAGTGGGCACTTGGTGCCCATGTACATTTAAAGGTCTAGATTTTAAGGATCCTAAGTAAGAACATAAAGCAGTGTCAAGTCTTTCTGGATTTTGTGGCTGAGCTGGAGAGGGAACTCAATATCCTTTTAGCAATTTGCTTAACTAATGTTCTTGAAAATCTATTTTTTCTAAAGGGGAAGAAAGAAAGAAAATCAGGAGGGCAGCAACTGTGGTAATCACTGAATTTGCTTCTGGATTTTTCCCCTCTATCTTCCAAAACCAATTGTTATTGCCAAAGTTGATTCTGATTTCCTCTCAGAAACTGTCCACTGTGTCTTCCACGGGTAGTGCTGAAATGTAATACGAATGTGAGCAGTTAAAATACCCGAAGAAGACAAAATCAGATTGGTGTATTAACTCAGTGACGTTTTCCCCCCACCCTTCCTTACAAAGCACTGCTATTTTACAGCAATATAAATCCTTTTGGAGTTTTGTAGCTGACTCAGAGCTGCAAGAAGAAAAAAAGGAGAGAGGTAATTTCTAAAGTGAAATTAAATTAACCACAAAATCAAACATTTCCAAAGACACTTAATTTCATGTCACTTCAGAGGCACCTTTGGATTTAGGCCATCTAAAACCAAAATATCAATACACATTTCAGGACTGATGGTCTTTTAATACTCTGTGTTGCACTTCAGAAGCTGTAAGAAACGTAATTGGATTTTTTTAATACCTAAATTAGTAACTAGAATCTATTTTGGGATGTATTCTTCTACTAAAACAAGAAATAATAGAGTTTGCATAATCATTAATCTCTTGTAATAATCCTCAATTGTACAGATTACTTTTCAGAAACACGAGCAGTGTCGTGCAGACAAGATGACATTTACTGGCTTATTTGTCTTCTGTATGCTGATGAACATGCTAACAGGTAAGATTACTACTGAATTCATTCTTGTTTGTTTTTTCATGCTGCCAGAAATATTTTGTTACAAATAGAGTATCTTCTGTTTAGTATTGCTGACATATTAATCCCAACTGTTCAGGCTGTGAGTTATGACTAACAGCCAGGCTAAGTTGGTTTGTAGCACTGACTGATTGCAAACGGGGAGTTCCTTGCTCTGCTGTTCAAGAAACAAAAATCCTTTGGTTACACAGAGGGCCCTATGTGGGCATTAAAGAACTTGTCAGCTTCCAGTTATACATGGAAAATGTTTCATTAACAGAAAGTCTTTCTGTGCAGGAGCTGGTACTGATGTGTCTCCTCTTTATTTGCAGATGCTCGATCCATCCAGGATGGAGATGGTAATTCCTACTGTATTTTTATTTCCTTTGTATCACTAATAATTAGAAGAGTAATTTCTAACTCCCAGACTTGATGTCCAGGCAGTGACTTTGGCAGGTATGCTTCTTAACCTCAGTGGACTATGGAAAAGCTTTCAATTAGTTCTGGTGGAGAAAGACTAGTGAATTAAAAAAAAAAATTCTTTACAATTTATTAAAAGGTGGTGACATATTAATGTATAATAATAGAGCTAATATCCAGCCTTAAAATGAAAAGGGATTACAGCCAAATCACTAATTCTGTTGTACAGAATCATAACTGGAAAGCACCAGACTGATAAATGTGTAGGACATCTGAGAATTTTGTCTGTCCTGAAAAATAATGCTGTATATATATCTGGTTTTTGGCAAGAGATACCGACTTTCATGACAAAAAGCTTAAAATTTACAAATTGCCACAAATCCAATTAAAGAAATGTTGGAATAAATCCCTTAGCACAGCTGCCCTGTGGTTCATGTCACTTTGTGTGATTAATCCATTGGATTAGTATTTGCCTTTGAATTAAAAAACTCCCAACACCCTAATGATGTTTACACTGGCTTACTGATGATTCTATCATTTAACCTCTCTTTGGCTTTTCAGACAGAATTCCGTCTGAAAACAAAGTTGCAGAGAAGTATCTGCAAAAACCAAGTATTGCTATTGCTGGTGTACATCTCAGTTAACCAGCGGGACAGCCAGCAGCATCTCCAGTGTACAAATATGCAGAGTATTATAACAGATATAAACAGGACAAATACAGAATAAAGTCTAATATGATTACTTATAATTCAAACCTTTTTTTTCCCCTATGCTCCATTCTATGCCTTTATGCCTCTAAAATCTTTTTAATACATCATCTGTGTTTGTGTACAGCAAATATTTTTGTGGCAACTTTTGAGACAGTCAGGAGAGCCTGCATCAATCTAGAATTAGAACCCTGTTCAGGCAGTGTCCTGTTGCTCTCATTACCAGCAATTATTGTTTTCTTTCACACTGGGCCAAGCAGCAGCCTGCAAAGTGAATCTGAGGTCAGCTGGCATAAACAGTGAGTCCCTCTCTGCAGACAGCATTTGGCTGGTTCATTTGGTTTGTTATGTGCCATCTGTGCCTGCATGCTGCAAACTTTACTCCGTAAAATAAAGTCTGACAACAGGATTGTTGAAGGCTCTTAATTCCTACTAAAGACCCTGGCCCCAAGCTGAGTGGAAAGACTTTCATTTATCTAAATGGGCTTCAAATCAAAATAAAATACTGTGTTTAGCTTTGCTGCACAGACAGACATTTGTGACTGTGGTCTCAGCTGCTGTTTACATTTTATATATGCTTCTCTGTTTGCCCACATTTGGGCCCAAGGGTGGTCAGCTCCTGCATTTTCAGAACTGATTTTGTTTTCCTGCTGAATTTGAAATCTTGTTTCGATGACTATATCCCATTCTGATATTGCTAGAGCAGGCCCAAATGCAGCAGCTATCTCCCAAGTGGCAAAGCCTTTCCCTTTTATCCCCTTAGCTCATTTCCTACAGTCCCCTGAGCAGAGGCACAACTCTGCAGTTCCAGGCAGTGTCAGGGAAGTATGGCCCCAGTCCCTGGGAGTTCTGTGGGCAGTGCGGTCAGCTGCAGGGGCATGGCATAGAGGGTGTGCCTTATTCCTTATATTTTTATATTGGGCAAAGCAAATTATTTGGAATGAGGAAAAATGGCTTTTGATTGCAGTCGCTCCCTGCTTTTAAATAACCAGCAGCCTTCTAGAAATTAAACCAGCCTTATGAATTCTTGAATTGGCATAAATGTGGATGTGTCCCTTCATTCCTGCTCCCCATTTTGTCCCACTGTCACTCCTGGTGCAGCTGGAGCAGGGAATACCGGCTCAATTTTCTGCAGAGTGGGTCACGGAGAGGGGTCAATGGCTCTCCTTGCCTCTCTTCTGCCAGAGGAGCACACCAGCCCCCAAAGGGAACTCACAACCCCAAACCATGGTGGCTCCAGGCCCAGCCCTTCAACAAAAGCGCTTCGCATTACAGCAATCTGCAGTATTTTATTTTGGTTGGATTTTTCTAGATCTCTACCGGGAAGCTGCAGCCTTGCCGTACTGGCCCTTCTCTTCCAATGATTTCTGGTCCTATGTGGAGTATTTCCGGACCTTGGGAGCCTACAACAGGATCAATGACATGGCCCGAGCCTTCTTTGCCCAGTTCCCTTTTGGGAGCCACCTTGGCTACCACGTGCCTGACCGTGAGCACTGAGTGCCGGGCTCAGCTTTGCCGGAGCTGCTGCCCAGGTGTTTGGGTGAGCACCTGGCTGCCAGTGAATGCTCCTGGGCTGCCTTCAGCTGCTTTCTGATACCACAATCATGTGCAGCGTTTTATGGTTTCAATGAGTCTCTTTTCTTACCATTTCTTGTAAAGGTGTTTGAGTGTATACCTGACTGCCAGCAAATGTATCTGGACTGCGCTTCAGCCACTAAGTGACACTGCCGCCACATGCAGCATTTCAGGCTTTAAATTAGTCCCTTTTTTACGATTTATGCTTCTGTGTGAAACAATAAACTCCTCCATTCTGCTGCATGGCTTTGGGAGCTTTTTTTTTTTACAGGTGATGCTCTCAGCTTTATCTCGGGAGGGTGCTCTCTGTGTAGAGGACTTATTTAACGCTCTGTGTGTACAGGACTTATTCAACCAGTGCGCCCAGTGTGGGGGCTGGAAGGGCCGCCAGTATCGGGCGCACCCACCTCCTTTGCAGGTGACGCCTCCCGCAGGCCTGGAGGGGCGCGGGGCCCGCCGTCGCCATTGCGACGACGGCGGGGTGAGCAAGATGGCGGCCTCCGGGGCTGGTCGCCATGGCAACGGCGCGGCCCCGCCCGGGGGCGGAAGTGACGGGGCGGAGGGGCCGCCATGAAGCCGGCGGTGGACGAGATGTTCCCGGAGGGAGCCGGCCCCTACGTGGACCTGGATGAGGTGAGGCGGGTGCTCTGGTGCCGATGGCGGGGCTGCGGTGCCACGGCGCGGAGGCGCTCAGCGGCTGCTTTCGCAGGCAGGGGGAAGCACGGGGCTGCTGATGGATCTGGCCGCCAACGAGAAAGCGGTGCACGCGGACTTCTTCAATGGTAAGGACCGCCGTGCTCCGGGGGGCTGGAGGTTATCTCCGCAAACCTCGCCTGGCTTCTCTCTTGTGCCTTTGATGCCTGGCGGTCGCTAAACTTGTCGCTAACTACATTTCTGGGGAGCGGTGTGAGAGCGCTTCTGTGCCAAATGATGCAAGTGGGAGCGGTAAAATGCGGGGTTTTCCTCTCCTGGAAGGTTTAGCGTGTTAATCGCTACAAGGAGAAATACCTTGGTCTGTTCATATAACAAATAGCTTCTGTTAAACAGTGCAAATACATGTTAAAACGTGGGCAGGACTTTAAAAATTTGTCTCTGAGTGTTAGTAGTTTACAGGTAGTTCATTAACTGTCAAAGTATACATGAATATGTATCCAAACGGAAGTAAAGCATTGTTTTTAATATACTTTCTGCATTTGAAAGTCAGCTGTGTGAATATAGAATCAGAAACTTACAGAATGGCCTGCGGTGGAAGCGACGTTAAAGATCTCTCGTTCCACCCCCTGCCATGGGCAGGGACACCTTCCACCATCCCGGGTTGTCCCAAGCCCCATCCCACGAGGCCTTAAACACTTCCAGGGATGGGGCAGCCACAGCTTCCCTGGGCACCCTGTGCCAGGGCCTCACCACCCTCTCAGGGAAGAATTGTTTTCAAATACCTAAACCTACATTCTGTCAGTTTCAGGCCACTGACCCTTGTGCTGTCACTCCAGGCCCTTGTAAATAGTCTCTCAGTCTTTCTTGTAGGCTCCCTCAGGTACTAAAAGGCTACGTTAGGCCACCCTGAAGCTTCTCTTTTCCAGGCTGAACAATCCCAGTTCTCTCAGTCTATATATAATTATTTACAGCTGCTTTGAGAGAGAAGAGCTACATATCAGGCCACTTAGGGGTAGAATATACAGCACTGTGCACTTAGTTGCTAAAGGGGTTTTTATGCTTCTGAAGAAATACGTTTAGACGTTTGAACAGCGAGTTTTAGATGTTATTAAATGTGGTTGCTGTGGTACTGTGCATATCACAAACTGGTGTTAATTCCAAAATAAAGTACGTTTCTCATTTTGCTCAAGACTAAGAATACAGGAGTAAAAGGCAGTTCTGCTCTCAGCAGCTGTGGGGGGACACCCGGCTATCTGTTGGAGCCAGCATATTCAGGAGTAGCTATTTCCATATATTTCTACCATCATACTGTGGTATTGTATTCCACTGGTAGTTCAGGACTCTTCTAAATAAGGATTCATCTTCAGTTCGTTGTACTTGTAAACTGCCTTCTGTAAGAGTAAAGACTTGTGTTCAGTTAGGTTATTAGCTTGTGTTCAGTATACAAAGAAGATGCAAAGCTGAGTAGTTAAGAGTACTTCCAGAGGTGACTAGAACCATTTCACCAGTGGGAGATGTGTTCTGAGACAGAAATGTTATTGGCACCTTTAAAGCAATTAAATGTTTTTAAGGAAGGGGTTTTTAACACAAATCCCAATTCGTCAATCTGCAGAATTTCCGCATGTTTGCTTGGATGCTATGCCCAAAAGTCAGAATTCTGCAGGAGTGTCTGCACTAAGACTTGCTGCATGCATAAAGCTAGTACTTGCTCAGTTCTGGACTCTGGGATTCATGCTTGAGCCCCTCCGTGATGGCTGCTTAATAACTTTATAAAAGCTCTTCTTTTGAAGCTTTGCTTTTGTGCATTTACCTGCAAAGCTTGTATTGTGCAGGTGAAGCAGTTTGTCCGTGACAGAGAACATGTGTGTGGGTCTGCCTGCCTTTGCTGTCTCTTCTCAGCCTAATGCTACATTTCTAATAACTGATGGTGCAGTAACTCTCATTCACTGAATCCACCTTTATTGCTGTCCTTAATCCAAGTAATGAAGTACTGTACTTGTATGTGCATTTGTAACGTGGAAGCTTCTGAGGTTAATTTTTGTCTTATTTTTCTGACTAGATTTTGAAGATCTCTTTGATGACGATGACATCCAGTGAATTTAGTTGTCCAGCTATGCAGTGCTGAGATGTGGATTTTTCTTGAGGATCGCCTGTGCAGTCTATTATTTATTAAATTAATCAAAATGGGAAAATCACAGAGGGGGGGAAAAAAAAACCTGTCTAAGCTGCTTGGGGAATATGAAAACCAGATGGTTAAAGATAACTAAGGAGGGAACTGTGCACTGTTATTTCTAGGAAGCTGTGTGTAGATTTTCCTGGAAATTTTATTTGCTGATGTGCTTATTGAATAAAATACTGAGGAAAACTCCCTCTCTCTGGCTTATACTTTGAAAGTAGATATTGCTGTCTTCTGAGCTCCCTTAGACTGATTATTTTGGTATTAAATAATTCACTGTTGCTTTTGGATCTTACATAAAAGATATGCAGTAGGGCACACTGCTGCCTAGAAAAGTTTTGTTCATCCCACAGTAAAGGATTGTCTCGGGATAAGATAGTTGCTTGTTCTGAATAGTCCAACTCATTTGTTGGTCACACTGAGAAGAGTGTGGGTTGTCTTTTGTTTCAAGACAGAGAGCTACATCAGTGCTTCACTTTTAGTTTAAGGAATACAGAAAAAGAAAGTAATTTCACCTTGATATGTTAAGCAGAGAAATGCTCCTGACCCCAGACCATGGGAATGCTTGGATTTAAAAATATAATTTCATTCTTGAAATTGTACTTTATATAAAAAGAAACCTAAAATTATTTTATTTTCCTGCAGAATCTAATGCACTTATTTGTGCTTAGAGGTATAGTGTGTATGAATCAGGCTGCTGAAATACCAGTCCAGATTTTGACATAAGTTTTTCGGAACATAGAAATGTTTCATTTTTACCCTTCAGTGACCAAACTGAATCTCAGAATGAAAGGAACAGGTGAGTTTTTAGTATATTTTTTCAAAGTCAAGAGTGTAATCCTGTCTAATCTCAAATGCAATCTGTATTCCATAAATTGATCACAAACTTAATACTGTGACTGATCTTTCTTTAAACACTTCACACTACTTAAATTTTACCTGCAGTGAAACCCTTTCATACTTCTGCCACATTTTTATTTCTTTAGTTTGCCTTGAGAAAGGAAATCTTAAATCTAACATTAACTCTTCTGACCAATGAGCTTAAAAATGTAAGCACAGTAAACCCAGTAGGATTTAGGTATCTTTTGATTGTGTTGCTGTGGATTTCTGAGCAGGCTGTGTTTCATTGTGCAGTGCACTCTAAATCAGCATTCTGACATTTACTGTGCTTGGTGCCTGGCATTGTGCTGTGTCCCTGAAGGATCAGCCTTGCTCAGGCAGTGTCCTTTCCCTCTCAGTGCTTGCTTTGCTGAGAGCCTGTGGTTTCCAGTTTTCCTCACAGAGACCAAGGTAAAGCAATCTGAGTGGTGGCAAGTGTGCTTGGACTGTCTGTGGCTTTGGTGCTGTGCTTTCTCCAAACTAGGTTTTGCGAAATGAGTTGCTGCCAGGAAATGGAGGCAGCATTTTGGGCAGGTGCAGAAGATGAAATAAGATTCAAGAAGCAACTCTCCTCCTCTGCTCTTTTATCTACTTTTGCTGATTCCTCAATATGGTCATCTTGGTTGTGGAATACATCCTTGTCAATGTTTTGTACGTACTTCTTTGTCTTTCATTTGCTTCGTTAAGTTGTAAGAAACTTGAGCTTTAAGTTTGTTCACAGCAGCATGAGTATATTCTGTGATACAAACCCACCATGAACAGTTGCTCTTCAGTATGGATGGTGTTCTCTCCTTTAAAGATGTTTAAAACCTCAGTGAGCATTGGTTTGAAGGTGCTAAAGGTGAGTGGTTCTAGTTCTGTAACATCTCACCTGATCAAAACATGGAACTCTCTCTGTGGAACTGGGTAGAGGGTAAATAAAGGTCCTGGGACCAGCAGGAGTTTTCATCCTGGGAGGATAAAACTATCCATTCAAGGTAGGTATAGCTAACACACCTTTTTGTGAAGATTGCCAGAAACTCAGGGTTTCATGTAGAAAAGCAGCATAAATAGTACTGCTGGCACCTGGGAGGTATGGTATGTGTGTCTGTGGGGAAGGAACTTAATCTGTGCACTGTTTTAAAGTGTTTAAGTTAATCAAAGTCCCAATGAAGAAAGCTGTGGAATCTCATGAACTGCCTGGGTGTGCAGCTAATGCTGTTGTGGCTGCAGCTACTGTGAGTACTGGGGGTTCTTGGGTATTCCCAGCTGCTGTCCTGCTAATTGAGCTTGCACTTCAGTCTGATGCCTGTGTGGGTCTCCTGGGGTGGAATGAAATGAACATGCAGAGTTGGGATGGGATGTTGCCAAACATGCATCTTGTAGCTGTCTGGAGTATGAAGTTCCCTCCTGCACAGTGAGGCTGAGGGTGTGTATCACATCATCTCTCTAAAGAGGGCTGTCAGTGTGTTAAACTTCCATCAGGAGCTGTAATATGTTTGGGTCCCTCCTGGAATGGTGTTAGATGAAGAACAAAATGCCCTTCAGCTTCACATCGTTTCTGTGTTACCATTTGTCAAGGCTTTCGGTCTAATTAGCCTGTGGGCAATCAGCCTGCTGTCAGGAAATAATCACAAGATGTCAAAATCTCATAAAAATTGACGTAAAGGGCATTTGACTGCCTTGGCCAATTCATTTATTGAGCTTTGATTCCTGTCCCTTCTGTGGAGACTGACACCTCTCATAGTAAGTGTTTCTCAGGGAACAAGGCTGTTCCAACAGCAATATGCACACATTTAGGCTGATGTGTATTAGGTTATAAGGTGCTGGGTACTGCTCCGTATTTCAATGTCCAAATAAAGGCTCCAGTCTGGATAAATTTGTGAATTGTCCCAGTGACTGCATGGGACAGCTGGCAATCTATAAAGCTGACCTGCCTGAGACTTGGCAGGATGAGGTCCCAAGTGCTGAAATGCCTTACAAGGGTGTAGCCAGTGGTGCAGCACAGATGAAAAGTAATTGCTTCAAAACACTTAAATGTCAGCCTGTTCCCTTCGATACTCTCAACAGGCCAAGGCTCTGTTTGCAGGGAACTGCAAACTGTCCCAGTACATTCTTTGGAAATAAGAATGTGGAATCTGTTTTGACCTGAAAAGAATCCAGTCATTGTGAGGGACAGAAAGTTGCCATGCTAAAGGAAGATGGCTATCATCTGTGCATAATATTTCTGCAGTGCTGCTTCTGAGCTGGTTTCCAGGTTAGCCAGTATCCAGTGCTCCACTACTCTTCATTCGAGCAAGAACAAGCAAGCTCAGACCTAGTGTGCCAATAGTGGGTTTTCCTTGGTGGCTTTTTGCTTAGTTAACCTCCAGGGAATTAAAAGTTTTCCTTTTAATATTTCATTTCAATAATTGAAGTGGAAGGTATTTTTCTTGATAAAGAAGGAATTCATTTAGATGAATAAATTCTTCCTGCTTCCCCTGGGGTGTTGAGAAGCTGGCAGGCATCTTCCTGCTCTCAATGTGCAGTTGTTCAGCACATGAGAACATGCTGGGCAGATGACAGTGCAGCCCTGTTCTCTGCAAGTCCCTCTTGGTGATGGGGCTGGAATGCCACTGCAACATCAGGGATATTTTGGAAAAGCACAATGCAAGTCAGTCCTTGGCAGCAGGGGTGGCTTTGAGCAGGAAGGTTTGCTTCCATGTTTTTGCTTTCAGGTTTATTTATTTTGTTGGTTTGTCTTCTATCTTTGCTCGTTGGCCTTTGCCAAGCAGCAGGGTTAGAGTCCTGAGCCATATTACAAACCTTTTAGTCAAGCTGCTATAAGGAGTTCAGAGCAGGGGAGACAGGAGCAGTGTCTTTTAAAGTTTTTAAAATTCACAAATAGAATTATTTTGTGAATGCTGCTTGCTTATTTATGAAAAAAGTCTTAGGGCATCTTGTACGAACTCATGTAAACTTAAAGCCCCCTGGAAGAAAAGACTGTTTTGAATATTGTGAATAAACAGATGCACAGCAGAGAATGTTGTGTATGAGGTGGGTGACGGGGCAAGGGGATCCGTATTGCCAAGGGAATGTGACAAAGCATCCCTGGTGCTGACAGGAGCTGCCAAGGGAGTCCCAGCTGGGGATGCTTTGGCGAGGACACTTCAGAGGGGACTCGGGTCACGGGACAGTGGCTCTGTCCTGTCAGAGAGCTTCCTCATGCCTCAAATCCCAGTGCAGCTTGCTGAGCAGGGTCCTGTTGTGGCCTTTTGGTCTCCTACTGCTTTGAAGCTGCCTCTGCATCGCTGGGGTGCAGGCACTGTGGTGTGGGAATCACCTTCCCTGTGTTGTACTTTATCTGGGATGACAGATCCACCTTGGCATTACAACACTTGCCAAAACACGGTACAGAACTAGAATGGCTTCTCTGAAAATCTCTGTCAAGGAGCAGAGAAGCTGTGCTGTCCTGACTCTTTTAGGCAGAGCTCCACTTTCACAGATGCCCAGATTTTCAGAGGGAGCTGGGTGTATTGGTTCAAACTGCCTGTCCTTCCCTGCCTGACTCCAGAAGGGAATTAGAGATTGTCTTCAAGTGTGATCTCTGCCTCCCTCCCTGATGCCTCTCCATAAATCTGTCTTGCTTTATGGGAGGGATCCCACAGACTGCCTTGAGGGTGGGAATCCCTGCAGGAAGAAATACATATTGACATTTAATGCTTCCATTTCATTGGGAATAAACCTTTCCTTCCCCCTGGATTGGCTGGAGGGAAATGAACTGCACCTCCACGTGAGGAAGTCTCACAGTGTTCTCAAAGAGCCGTGGGCTGGGCTGATCATCCTAGGATGAGCTGAGGGTGGGCTTGCTGACTTACAGTTCCATGGCAGACTGAGTCTTTTCATCAGGTACCTACACCCAGCTCAAATACAGTCATAGAAACATTTGGCAGCCTGGGCATGCTCTGGTTTCATCCACAGTATTTCAAAGACTTTAAATCTGATGGCATTTCTTGTATGGAAGAAGAGTGGCTGATTAGCCAAATGTCAGATTTGATCCTAATCCCTCTGCCTGCCTCCATAATGAAAACCCTCTAGTGAGTTTATACTTCAGTAATGCAAGTCTTACAAGCAATTTATCTTTTTCTTGTAGCTCTTCATGGTTTCGTGCAGCTGCTGTTTGTAGTCCAATTAATTACTGGCACAAGTGATTGCATGGGGTTGAAGTACAATTAGGACCAGCCTATAATTGTGTTTGAAAAGCCTATGGATGCTTTTACAGATGGTTTCCCTGCTGGATGAGACTGGCCAGTCTCTCCAGCTGTCTCCAGCTTTCCATGTTATTTCTCCCTAATTGTTAGTGCAGTGACTTCAGTATTTCACTGGGGAGTGTTCTTGCTCTCTGCCTCTAAGAGTACATTAGCTTCTAAAGGGAGAAGCATCCATTTAAACCTGCCACAGCCAGAGAGGCAGTAAATAGTGAGACATAACTTTGTACAAGGCATCTACTGTCAGGATTGATTAAAAACCACAAACTTAAACACTTCAATTTGTTGGAGAGCAGGTGGTTCCGTGGCCTCTCAGCATGTCAGTGTTGTTCTTGCTCTTTTGTTACAAGATAATTGTGTGTTCAATGCAGTGCGATCCTCAGGAGCCAGCCCAGGCCTTGGAGATGTGCCTGTGTTGGCCAGGTTTTCCCCTCCCATGGGTTTATGAAGTATGGAGCAATAGTAAAAGCACAGCAACTCCATAATGGAAAAAGGCCAGATTCCTTAGGAACTCCCCTGAGCTCATCCCCCAGGACCTCGTTATCCCCCCAAACCCTATTTGCAGCTCTATCTTGAAAGCAGCCCAAGGCCAGCACGGTGCCCTGCAGCTCCCTGTCCATGGGCTACCACAGTCAGCCTGGCCATGTGCTCCTGACGTGGCAGAGCTGGCGAGGTGGAGGTTTGATACCCATCCCACATGCAGGAATTTGGAGGTGCTGGGCTATAAGGACTCCCCAGGGTGATTGATGGCCCTGCTCAGCTGCTGCTCCTGGAGCTTGTCAGCACATTTTGGCTGGCTGAGACCCCCATGCAGACCCCTGCAGGGGCTGGGCAGCCTCAGGAGGCAGGAACAGAGGTGAAAGGGCAGCTGTGGGGCTGCAGTGGGGCAGAGGTAGGGGTGCTTCTCTGCCTGCCCTGTGTCTGTGCTTGCTCTGTTCATGGAGTGAGTTTCTGTTGGGAGCGTTTGCCTTATAGGAGAGACTGGAGGTGGCTTCAACGGGAATCTGGTGCCTGCTGGGAAAGTGCATGTCTCAGCTGAGCAAGAATCTCACAGAGATTTGAGGTGAAAGACTTCTTAAAATAGTCCCAGTCCCTAAAGGGAGGGCTTTGACCCCTGTGTCCATGCAGTGGGTGTTTGCCTTGTTCCCAGCCTGCTGCCCGGGCTGCTGTGTTTGCTGGCTTTTGAGGTGCCTGCCTGGGACATGCATGAGCAATGCAGGTACTCTCCTGGAGTATCATGGTGAAGCTGCAGTCCAGTATTTGTGTCTGTGAGAAGGGGGAAGAGTCAGTACACAGAACAGCAGTGCCTTAATGGCTTTCTTTAAAATTTTTCCCAAGGTCTAAGCCTCTGAGTGCTGGTGTACTGGATAGAGCTGTAAGCATGTTTGCTCTCGCTGCATGGCAGCAAAGAAAGCACTCATTTGTTTTGGCTCCCTCTTGGGAACTAGTCTTTAAACTTGTGCAGCCTCCTAATGTTTATCCCAAATGCCTCCTAGTACTCTGGCTGTTTCAATTTTCCCTGCCTTCTGAAGATCCATCTGAAAACATTTGAAAAAAACAGTGCAAAAGCTCTGACTTGCTCCTTTCAATTTAAGCCTCTTACACCACTTGATCCAGCAAATGCTGCATTTTTAAATCTCCTTTTGTTTATGGATTTATGGGGTTTTTTTTTACCTTTGCCCTGTTCCCTTTGCATTAATTCGCACGATAAGAGCAGGGTTTTTCCCAGCTTTCTGAATTTAGCATGACCAGATTGAGCATCAGTTTCACCCTTGCTGAATCCAGTGTGCTTGAAACCTTCAGGGCCAGCAGAGGCCCTCACTCTGGATAGCCATTTAGGCTGGATTCAGGATATTTGGTTGGGGAAACAGTCTGAAAACCAGAGCTCATCTTAGCCAAAAAGGATGCAATACAGTGTAAGGTGGTGAGATGCTGAAGCCTTGATGAAAGTTAGAGTGTGGAGCATTTCTTGAGAAAGCAAAAGGGGGGATACCCCTGTATTTGCCAGCCTATGGTGCCCCCACCTTGCTGGAAAAAAAAAATAAATTCCTGGGCTGCCTGGTGAGGCTAAGAGTATATCCCTTTCTTCAAGTCCTTCCCAACAACACACACAAAAACGTGGAAACATTCTCATTGAGAGAGTTTTTTATTGTTTTATAGTTCCAGTGTGGTAATTCACTGGAGTGTGGAAAATGATGTTGCAAGTAATTTCAGTTGAAGCTCTTAATGCTGTTTTGTGCTTGTAATACTGCATTAGCTCTGATCTGTGTTAGCTTGTTCTGAAGCTTAGTAGCAGGAGTCTTCTTTGCCTGTATCTGAGAAACCATCAAATCCTCTTTTAGCTAAAAGTCAAGCAAGCTCCTTGGAGAGCAGTTTGATGAGATTGACACTAATTCCAGCCTTAACACTCTTCTGCATTCAGGTAACCTTGCCCAGAGCTGGGGCAGGGCCTGGGGGTGTTCCTCCCAGGAGCCCACTCCACAGGGCAGGCTTCAACACCGCCTGAAGCTCTGCTCAGCTGGTGGACAAACCATGGCTTATGGCACACTTAGGGCCTGGAAAAGTAGAAACACAGCTGATAGATCTCAACTTCTAGGTGCACTTGGGAGCTATTTAGAGAGGAGATGGGACAGGATCTTTGTGGTCACCTCAGGACCCCTGAAACCACACCGTCAGTGGGCTGCTTTTGTTGTGTGGCCTCACCAGTGCTCATAAGGCTTCTCAGATAAATCACAGGAGAAGATCCCTGCCCTAAACCAGCCTGCTGTCTGCATTAGAGATAACAATAGGGGATAAACATAAAAGGAAAATCAAAGGATTAAAATCAGTGGAAGTTAAGAACCTGAATATATTCAAAGATCTGGGCTAAAAAAAGGGAAACAAGAAACTAGGAGTGGAAGTCAAAGGACTTAATAAGAGGGAGGTACAAAAAATCAAGCCATCTGTTCCAGCTGAAAACAAGAGCACTCTGCTTTTGTGAATAGTATTTTCCCTCTTCTACTCAAACTTTAAAATGCTGGCTAAAATTTCTACAACTGGTTTAAATGGATTTAGATGGCTAAAAAAGGGAAATTTAGAATGCCATATTTAAATGCAACCAAGTTTTCTCTTCTCACTTTTAAATTTAAAAGAAGTTTAAGCCATGTTGAGAATTACTTTTTCATGGCAGGAGTGGTATTTGACTTTGGGCTGAGGTTTCCACAGGAAAGCAAGAGCAGAGGTAGGAGTGAACTCTTGGTTCCATGGAAGTACTGGTACAATCTCACTGATTTCACAGGAGAAAGGGTCCCCCCTTGGCCATCGTCGCCCTTGCAAAAGGCAGTTTTCTGGTAAATACATTATAGCTATAGCGCCAGTGCCCCAGGACACGTCTGGGGTTAAGCCACCTCATCCTGTTCCATGCAGCACCCCCTACTTTAGTAGTTATCTGGGTCAGGGTACAGGAGGAAGCCCATGAAAGTGGAATCGTTGAGGTTGTCAGCATAGACACCATTTTTGTCCCCATTCCCGTACACCTGAAGCCAGACCTCGTCCCCGGAGCTGAGGTGCAGCAGGACAGAGCCGCTGGCTTGGTCAACGTTGTTGTTCTGGAACTGGTCATAGGTGAAGATCACGGCCTTGTCCTTCCTGTAGAGGCTGACCTTGACGTCCGACAGGTAGACCGTGAGGTGGTAGGCGAAGTAGTAGGTGCCGGGCACGTTGCAGAGGAACTTGCCCGTGCTGGGGTCGTAGTGGCCCTGCTCGTTGTAGAAGATCTTGCTGAAGCGGATGGGGACGTTGGGGGCAGGGCTTCGCTCCGTCAGCCCTACGCTGAAGGCAGAGCGGTGGACAAAAGCATCTTTGCCTTTCTGCCCTGGGGCTCCAGGAATTCCAGGAGATCCGGGAGGTCCGGGAAAGCCTCGGCTTCCTACTGGGCCTGGTTCACCTTTGGGACCTGCTGGACCTGCAGGACAGAGTGGGGACTGGGAGCTGTGTTTGCACTGCGCTGGTGGCTGCTACTGAAATGCAGAGGGGGCTGTGGCGTGAGCCCTGCTCAGCAGCACAGAGCCAAGGAAAGCCTCAGGGACCTCAAGAGCCCCCAGGAGGTTCCACTGAGGCAGCGAGTGGAAATCCTGCTCATCCCCCACCCCAGCTGTGTGCAGGGCTGCTGAGAGCAGAAAAAACATCATTAACTGGGGGAAACAAACCCAACATCAAACTGTTTGACTTGGGTTATGGCATCTCCACGCCAGGAGATAATCAAAAGCCATCTGGATAAAGATCAGGCATGGACCCACCAGACATGAAACCTCTTGGGACTGAGACTGGGGCTGGGGCTGGGGCTGGGGCTGGAGCTGCCTGTGGACTCGAGCACCGACATACCACCTGTTCCTCACCAACCTTCATCTCCTTTATCTCCCTTTAGTCCATCTCTTCCATCTTTCCCATCCCGGCCAGGAACCCCGTTGTGGCCAGGGTAGCCGGGTGCTCCTCCCATCCAATTGGCACATGGCATTTTGGGGTCAGGCTGGGTGTCCTGGGCAGCCACCCCTGTGGAGTGGGGGGCCACCAGCAGCAACGAGCACAGCAGGAAGCCTGCCAGGCCCCTCATCGTTGGTTCCTGATGTGGACAATTGCTTGGTTAACTTTAAAGGTTAATAGGGAAAAAAAAGTGAACACTCCCCCCCCCCATAACAGAGAGGCACAGAAGACTAAAGTTTGAGTCAGTACATCTGAAGGAAAGCAGTTCTGCTGGCCCCAGGGGCTCTCTGCATCCAGCATTGCTGCTGGTGTGAGCTCCATGAGCCCAGCTGGGCCCCTGGGGACACATCCAGTGCAGAGAGGAGCAAACACCAGCTGCTCCTCCAGCACTCACGGGCTCTGTGCACAGGCACGGCTCTTTCAGGACCGAGCAGGGCAGATGCCAGGGTATCTGTGGCTGATCTCCTTGCAATGCTCTGCTCAATTAGCCACAATAAGCCCTGACTCCTGCCCGGCTGAGTGAGCAGCTGATGGAAGGTACAGGTCTGGCAGAGCCTGTCTCAAACCCTCTACAGCCTTGAAGCCAGGCAGGGGTGGTGTGTCACTGCACAAACAGCCTGCTCACCTGGGTCTACCTAACACGAACAGAAACCACAGCCAGGCTTCCCAGCTCCTCTGAGCCACCATATGAAATTATGATACTGGAGTTTTTTTCCATCTGAATTGTTTTTTGATTACGGGAGGACAAATTGTGCAGTGTTTGGGCACTGTAGGGTTGTATTTCTCTTTAATCTGGCTCCTTTGCTGGTCAGAGCAATTAGTGCAGCTGCCCAAAACCAGGTTGGTGGTGACACCCTGCAGCCAGCCTGGCTTTGTCCTGTGCTCCCAGCCCTTGGTGGGCTTTGGGTCAGGTTTTTAGAACACAAGATATTTTTAAATGACCATTGTTGTGTGATACTGCTCCCCGGGCAGGGTTTATACTATGGAACAGTAAAGGTATCCTGTTAGGAGCATTGTAAGCGGCACAGTAGGCAATAAAAAGTGAGCAACAACATGGCAATTAGAGTCCCTTAGCTCTGTAATTTTCAAGAAAAATAGTATTTTTGAGCAATTTCTTTGCAGGGTTGATTTCCTAGGCAAGCTATTTAAATGTCGTATTTTAAATAATGTCTTATTAGCTCTGGTGTAATTGCTTCAAAGGAAGCTAAAGAAATATGCTGGTTTTAACTGGGGCAGAGTTAATTTTCTTTGCTGTGGGTAGCATGGGTTGTGTTTTGGATTTGTGCTGAACAAAGGGCTGATAACACAGGGGTGTTTTTGTTATTGCTGAGCAGTGCTTGCACAGCATCAAGGCTTTTTCTTCTCCTCACCCTGCCAGTGTTGAGGCAGGGGGTGCACAGGGAGTTGGGAGGGGACACAGCCAGGACAGCTGACCCCAACTGACCCAAGGGATATTCCATACCATGGCATCATGCTCAGCTATAAAGCAGGGGTAAGGCTGGCCCCAGGCTGCTGCTCGGGTACTGGCTGGGCATCGGTCAGTTGGTGCTGAGCAACTGTTTTCATTTGCATCCCTTGTCTTTCTTGGGGTTTATTTCTCTCTCGTTTTTATTTTCCTTTCTGTTACAATTTCTTATTGTTATTATTACTATTTTATTCCAATTATTACGTTGTTCTTGTCTCTACCCATGAGTGTTCTCACTTTTACCAGTGCAATTCTCTCTGTCTCATCCTGCTGTAGCAGGGGTGAGCGGGTGGCTCTGTGGGGCTCAGCTGCAAGCTGGGGTTAAACCACAACAGTAACAAGGAGCTTGCCATGATTTCAGTTTCTGCAGGATATTGAAGGGGCTTTGAAAAAAAACCTTAAAAGCTCTGTTTAATGGCTTTGGTGGGCAGTGCCTAACACCTGAAATCAGGAAACTCCCAAATCCATGCCCACCCAGCCAGGCTCCAGCAATCCAGCAGCCACACAGCACTCTGAGATGGGGCCAGCGCCCTGGCTTGGGGGCAGTTTTGGGGCTGAGGGTGCTGTGCGGTCCAGTGGGCACAGCCTGAGCCTCAGGCAGTGTTCCTGTGTCCCTGCACTTTGGGAAGCTAAATGCCCCTTTGCAGCAGGGGATGTCGTAGTGATTGTCCATGAACCAGCGTGGACCAGTGAAACTGATGTCTGTAAATCCTGAAAGTGGCTTGGTTTGCTAAGCAAGGGTGTGCATAGTGATCACACTGTGACATGGCCCCCCTGCCGTGTCCCAGTGGTGGGCACCAAGCAGAGGGATCTTTGTCCCCCCTGCCTGTGTCCCCTCCAGCTCAGGCACATGCATGTACCCCTCCAAAATCGGCACAGGCTGTCTGGGGACACCTAACTGTGTTAAAACATGGTGGTGATCCATAAAAATCTGGCTCAAAATTGTGTTTCTTGAGCCGTGTTTTGGTGATTTTGTTGGGGTTAGTTCTGCTTTCTGGTGTGTTGCCTAGAACTCAAATATCGTTTCAGTTTTAGTGGTGTGCCCCACAGCCAGGTCTTCTACTGGTGCAAAACACCCCCCTCCTATGAGGTCACAAGCAGTGCAGGTGTGAGGAGCCCAAAGCAGGGCTGCAGGGAGCTTTTCTGGCAGCTGCCTGGCCAGTTTGCTCCGCAGGGCTCGGAGCCAAGCCCTCCCCAGTATCAGTGCACACACATCCCACACTCAGTGCTCTCCTTTCTCAAGAGAAAAGCGCTGTGATACGCAAGGAGAGAGCTACTTGTATCCCTACAGTTTAACTCAAGCACAGGTCATTTCTGTGCTTGAGAAGCCAAGCAGTTCTCTGGCATAAGCATGTCTTACAAAGGGGAAGTTTTAAGCTGTGTTTACTAGATCTGAGCTTAAACTCTGGTTTAGAAGTGACATCCCTCTACTTGGTCTCTTCTATTTCGTTTTGGTTTTCTATCTGATGCTTAGCATCAGATTAACATGAAATAATCTGCTATATTTGAATGTCAGTCATACCTTTTGGACAAGAAATAGGTGAAGAAGAAATAGATGAACTCTGTACTGCTGGTGGCTTTCAGGTATTGCCTTGGCAGCTGCTGTATTGAAAGCACATATGAGTTACATGAAGCTTATTCATTTATCAGCAGAAACCAGTGTAGCATCTGTGAGAACAATGCCATTCCTAAGGGCTACGTAATGATTCAGAATTTAAATTTCAGATAGCACTATTTAAAAAATATATTCTCTAAGCCCCCACACCTTTCTGCACAAACCAGACCAAAAAATCCATCTGTTTTCCCACTAGAGAATTTCCCTCTAAGGGTATTAACCAGGGCTTTGGCTTATGCCAAATGTTTTTCTCTTTGTAATTCTCAGAGGGTAGTTTTTGCTGATGTTCCAGCAGTGACTTGTTCCAGAGGGCTCACACTTTAAATGTGAGTGGTGCAGGTTTCTGCTGAGGAACTGATGCGACTCAGGGAGTTTTGGGGCAAACCCAAACTTCCCTGGAGTCTTTGAGGAAAGAGGTGAATTGAAAGGTGCCAGTGCAGTATTTACTGTTACAGTTTTTGCACTGTTGTTCCTGACTATTTTTTGATTTAGGAGTTCTGTTCTCTAAATAGAGTTTCCAAAAAGAGGAGTATGAATCTAACGGAGATCAGCTATTCTTGGTTTAAAATACTCTCTGGCTATTATGAGAATAACTCTGAGAAAGAAAACTTCTTGCAAACAGAAAAGTCTGTCCAGTTCAGCCCAAAAGAAGAGAAACTCCTGAACTTAGTAAGGAGGGGGAAAAAAATCATGCTTACCAGCTGCTTTGAGTCCTGGTTGGCTTGCTGCAGTCTGTTTAGAGAATGAGGTCTGGCTATCGCATCGCTATCCCTAAGGGCACAGGGAGCTGTCAGCTCAGACACTGCAGTTTCCATTTGCTATTGCGCATGCTGACCTAAAAGTTGGGTTTTCCCATTAATTTTTCCCGGACATCACTTAAGTTTTGGAACACATGTATAATCCACTGGGACAGCTTGTGAAGATGGCCTTACAGGGAAAAGATGGGTTTGGGAATTGGACAGGAACTGGAAGAGCAGTGGTTTGCTGGAGAACCCGTGTGAGAGCCTGCTCAGCCAGGGCTGTGCTTGCCCAGCACAGGCTGCTGCTCTCTGCAGGTTGGGAAATGTTGTTAGTGGCTGGTGGAGAAAGCGTGTCCAGCTCGCAGTAGTGCATGCACACGGGGCTTTCAGCGGGTTAGTAAATTAATTATTGTGGAATAAGTTTGGGCTTCTCCTTTTAACTGCAAGAACCATTCCTGCCTGGAGGCTGCTGCCACACCAAAGAAGGGCAAAGCTGCCCGAGGGGGAGGGCAGCACTGGGGGAGAGTTCCTTTTTAAGGCACCCAAGCTTGTGCCAGCACTGTTGTAAATGACTGGAGTAATTTCAGCCCTAGGATGGCTTTCCACCTATCGAGCTTTTTGGCTTTAGCTCAAAAAAAGTGTCTTTCTCCCTGTATCTGTCTCCTTCCAAAGCAGAGGTTGAACCTTAGCTAGCAGACGCTTTCCTCTGCAGCTGCTCTGGGGCAGCTCAAAGTTAGCTAGGTGGAACCTTGGCAAACCTGAGCTCCCAAATCATACCAGGAAAAAATAGTGTGATGTGTGATGTTGCAACTGGGCATGGGGAGCTGGTGTGCTTGTGAGAGGCGAAACTCATCCAAGTGAATGCCAGCATGGCAGTATTCTGAATTGCTGAGTTGTTTTCAAGAGCTGGCTATCTGGAGGGACTAAAAAGAGGTATAAATGAGCACACAAATAACTTTTTATATGTAGTGCTGGGAGTCAGCAAGAGTGAATTTTTAAGCCTGAGGAGAAGGTGCAGAAGGGAGGAGCCACAGGACAACTGCATACTGCCTGCCTTGTTTTGGTCAAGCCCTTTGTCCAGCATTTGAAGAATATTTTTTGGTTTTGTTGGATGATGGGTTTTCCATGCAATGTTGAGTCTTAAGACAATCTCTCATGCAACCCCAGTAAAATATGACAGTGATCTAGTTGGATCTGTTTTGTTATAAATGTGATTTTCTAGAGCCACGTGCATTTGTGTGCGTGCAATGCCAATGTTTCTGTCAAAGAGTCCTGAGCAATGAATGGAGGAGCAGGACCTTGGAACTGAAATTGGACCTGTTTTTGCTGTGGAGTGAGAGGTTTTCAGCTGCCCCTGCCCCAGGTGTGAGCAAGACCAGGCTGATTCCCCTGCCAGCTTTTAGCTTGAACCCCAAAACATATGACTGGGGTATTTGTTAGCCTGCCAGGAGCTGAGGATTGGACCTGAGGTGTTTAACAGGTAGTGCTGCAATTACCTCATGGTCTTTCAATTCAGTTGTCACGGAAATACCACAGTGATAAATTTCTCAGTGGTCCATCAAACATCTTCCAAACATTATCCCTGCCTCTCAGAAGAGAGGTGGAAGTTTATCTCTGGGGGTACACCCAGCTGATACAACCCCTGCTTGTGGTTATGTAATGTTGCACACTTGGTTTGCAGGTTGGTGCTGGCTCCTATTCCTGCTGCAGAGGGAGATATTGTACAATCCAGGGAGCTGCTTCTGGCTTTGAGATAGGAAAACAAATCAAATGCCTTTGGCTCTGTCTGGTGACAAGCAAAACCTGCCACCAAATGCGGGCTGTCCTGGCAGTGCCCACAGCTGCGGTGCTCACGGACAGCAGCTCTGGAGGGACTGGGGGTGTTTTGGCACAGAGAAAGCTGCTGCTCACAAGTCCTGCAGTGCCTTCTCTGCTTTGCTCCCTGGTCACCAGCTCTCCTGTGTGGGACACGCTGCCAGTACCTAACTTGGCTACAGGCCTTGTGCTGAGCCTGGATGTTTCCTCTCTTGGATCTGATGCGAGCCAGCCAATAAGAAAAACACAAAACTGACTTGATGGATTGTGGCTCGCAGCTTTCAGTAAGAATTAAAAATAAACACGAGGTTATATTTAGCCATCTATAAACAGGAATAAAATAGAGCAGAGGCTCATTATCATCTGTGCTCTGTCAGATCCCTGCTGGTGTTGTTTGAGGGGTAGAAAGCTGCTTTGGCCAGGGAGGTTGGGACGGCTGCCTCAGCAGGAGGTTGGTGACTGTCCAGGCCCTGTTGGCAGGGTCTGTGCCATGGGGCTGGGGCAGGAACCCTCAGCTGCCCACCACTGTCCTCTCCCAGCGGGATCAAACCAGCATGACCGTGAAGCCCAGTTCCATGGGAACCCTCGTTCCCCTGGTTGTCCCTTCCTGAGACTGCTCTTCCCGTCCAGAGCTGGGGCTCCTCCCCTGGGATCTGTCCCGAGCTCTGTGCTCCAATTTGCTGTCCCCCCGGGATGCCAGGTCATTCCCTTGTCTTCCCTCTGGCCCTGGATACCGCATGTCCCAGAAACAACACACATTCCCCACTTTGCTAAAAATGGCCAAAACTGTTGATGCCGTCTGGCAGGAGGCCTGGCAGGCTGCTCCCTGCTATTTTGGTGCTGTCTGAGGCTGTGCGCCCTGGAGGGACCACGGCCTCTACGCCAGGGTCCAGTCTCCATGCCAAGGGCGCTGCTGGCTCCATCCCACAGCACCGCAGGCAGCTCGGACCAAGTCAGCTCTGGCCAAGTCCACTGCTGTGGCCAGCCAGACCCCGTCTGCCACTGCCTCGTGGGCACCTGCATTGGGTGCAAGACAGCAGCAAGTGCTGAGGAGCCAACTCCAAAGAAAAAGCAGTAAAATGACCTGTGCTGCCATCTCCCCAAACTGCAATTCCCCGTGATCCCAGGCATCCTTGTGCGCCCAGACCCTTCCCTGTACAGGCTTGTACTTCCCTCTAGTGGCTAATTATTAATGGGAGCTCTCCCTGTGCCCAGCTGGAGGGTGTCAGCCTGGTCCTGCATGCCCTTGGGGCCTGCTCAGCCCCTTCCCCATGAAGCTGGTTCCTGTGGGATCGGCCGTGCTGGTGGGTGCACCCTGTGCCATTCATGTCCCCAGCAGTGCCAGCAGGGAGGCACAAGGGCCATCAGCATGACGTGTGGCACAGCCTTTCCTGGGCCCTGACGTTGCCCCTGGATTTTCCTACACGAGCGTGGGGAGGTGGCACAGGTCCAGGGAGAGGCAGATCTGGCAGCAGTGCCCAAGGCCACTGTGTGGGTGCGGTGTAGGTCAGGCCAGCCCGCGGCAGGGGACAGTGGCTTTCTGTGGCCATGTGGAAGCCCAGCTGGGCTGTGCAGGGTGGCTGCTGGCCCAAGGCCATGGTAGTGTGATGAGGGGTGGAGTGGGACAGGACATGCTACAGTGGGGATGCTGCGGCAGCATTCGGGTCCAGGGAGAAGGGGACTCACCCCACTGGGTGGGCTGGGGGGAGCCTGGCCCTGGCTGCAGGACATGGGACCCACTGCCACACTCTGCCTTTGCTCGAGTCCAGCCTCCTGCTCAGCGCTGGGGTCACCGATTTCTCGGCCCATTTCACACGGACAAACGGGCTCTTTTCTTCCCTGTGATGGGCAGCTTGGACAGAACAGCTCCTTGCCAGGCTTGAGCAACAGCGCGTTTCTCTTCTTGGTGATTGCAAATAAACTTCCCTGGCCTCGGGGGATCCCCGCTTGGCTCCCGGCGAGGGATCTTGGCACAGCAGGGTTTCTCATGCCGAAAGGGACATTTTTATTAATGTCATAGCTGTTCCCAGGGCGCTCGTTTCTGCACTGCGAGTTCAGGGTGCTGCTTTGGCCTCCCCAGGCCGGCCAGGGGAAGGCAGCCAAGGGCCCGGGGAGGGGGCTCTGCACGGCTGCATCCAGCTCCCCCCTGCTCCCACGCCAGCCCGCAGCTGAGGCAGGTACTGGCTGCTTTCAGCACAATCTGGTCTCGTTTGGGGGCTCGCTCCAGGCTGGGAAGAAACCGGGCAGGGAACAGAATAACCTCAGTGATCTGGTATGCGGGTCACTCCCCTGCGACATCCCCTGCCGAAACGGCCCTCCCAGCTTTCCTCACTCCCTGCAGGGATCGCATCTTTCCCACCGGGCACCTGGGAGCGCACCTCTGCCGGGCCGCCCTCTCCGGCTCGGCCCCAGGGGCTGAGCTGTTAATGAGTCACTTAATGAGATTGCCGCTTGCCCGTTTAAAATGAGCAGCTCAGTGCAGGCAAGGAAGGAGAGCTGGCAGCTGCTAACCACGCAGCCCCCCGCAGCCTGCTGGCGTTCAGCGGGACCGCGTTTTTACAGAGTACGGGAATTATTTATTAGGAGAGCGTTTCTGAGTCATTCAGGCAAGGAAAAGCGCATTTCCTTCGCGCAGAGGAGTTATCCCAGCCAGCCCCTCCGCCGCTTGGACAATAGATGGAGCTCACCGCCCTGGCTCCGCACTCCTGGCCGAGGCTGCCGGACCGGGGATACCCCAAAGAGCCCCTGAGCTCGGGGACAGCCCCAGGACCCTCCGGGAGCAGCCAGGCCCTTCTCTCTGCCGGTGGGTGGGCAGTAGGGGGTGAGGGAGCCGTGACCCCAGGCAGCTGGAAACAAAATGGAAGAGGAAAATTGGGGTGTGTCTGGGCCTTTGCGACATTTGTGCAATGTGGTGGAGGTAATCCCAGCAAAATTTCCGTGCTCTTCCCAGTCTACATCACATTTCCGTCCTTTTTAAAGAGGTGTCTGCCCCCAGTCCCCTATTTTTATTCTCTTTTGGTTGCTGAGGGACAGAAATGGCATCGTGTCCCCTTGTCACCACATCACTGGACATGTCTCTTCTTTCAGACTCCATACCTGCTGCTCTCGATTTGGGGTAACAGTGTTGCCGGGGTGTCTGGGGGAACTGCACAAACCAGAAGAGTGTATTTGCTCTGGGTCTGATGACAAAGGCAGCATGTGGATCCCCAAAACCCCAAGCAGTTTGGCAGAGCCTGGCGGGGGGTTGGTAGTTCCATGCTGAGGCCCAGTGCAGGCAGCAAGGAGCTGTGGGATGCTGGAGCTCTGTTACTGGGGTTTCAGGGTACCCCCAGCCCTCCACGCAGCAGCAAGTTGGGATTTAGGACTCCTCACAAGGGGATTTTCTTTCCCTCTCTCTGTCCCTTTTCCCCGTTATCCCCCACTGCAAACAGGACAGCTGCTCTCCCTGCAGGCAGGCGTGTGGGTGCTGGTGCCCCCCAAATGCAGCCCCAGGCAGGCAGGGTGCAGAGAGGGTGCAGGCAGGGCACAGAGAGGGCACAGGTGGGGCACAGAGAGGGCACAGGTAGGGCACAGAGAGCACAGGTAGGGCATACAGAGGGTACAGACAGGGCATCGAGAGGGCACAGGCAGGGCTCCTCATAGCTCCATAAACCACAGCCTTTGTCTGCTGTGTTTGGAAGCACTGCCTGGTGACAGTCCCGTGCCATCCGTGTCCATGGCCACCCCAGCACTGGGGTGAAAGTCAGGAGCCCGTGGGGGAGAGGACTCCTTCCCATCACACTTTGCTGTGCATTATGCAAATTCAGCAGAACAGTTTTTGGCCATAACAGTTTTTCCATTCACTGAGGTATCGATTCAGAGGCACCGGCCCTGTAACCTCTGCCATGCATTAGCTGACTCCCTGCCTTTCGCAGATGATGGATGTGGCGTTAGGGCATGGAGTGGCTTTGGCACTGGCCTGCTGGAGTCTGGGGCTCTTTTCCCACTGCAGGACTCTCCTGGACTGTCATCCAGCTGCCAATGAGACTGAGTCACTGGGTTCTGAGATCAGGCAACCGGTCCCTGCCTGCCTTCCAGAGGGTCTGTGCTCAAATTCAATAATCTTTGAAAACACCAGTGAGGTGCTAAGGGATATCAGTTTGCTTGTTTCTCTCATCCACAAAATCTATTCACTTAGAAATGAGGATGTGATTAATTAAAGGCATTAGGAATCTTACATTGTCTATAATGTGAAACATCATTGCTCACTCTGAGTGGTCCGTGTTTCACCAAGAAACTGTAAATCTGTTAAAAAATTATTATCCTGAGTTTTTGCTTTGGGCATAAATCATCCCAAAGTGTTCTTTGGAAAGTCACAGAGAATGACACAACCGTGACACTTTCGACAGGGCATTTCTTTGTGCTTTGCAGAGGGCGTTTATGTTTACTGTAGGACTAATAAAGGCTTATGTCTTCAATTATTCATTTTTATAAGCACTTGTTCTCCTGACTTGAGCAGTCAAAACCACACTGTCACTCGTTTTAGCAGTAAATTGTGGGGTTTTTTCTGGAATCAGATGACTTTGCCTCCACTTTGCCTCTGTTCCACATGAAAAACAATGGTGGTTCACTCAGCCATCACAACATTTTCTATGTTTCTGGCTTTGGAAAGCACCTTTCTTTGGAAAGGCAGTCTGGCAGCTTGGGTGGCAGCCGGCTGACCCAGCAGCCCTTCTGGCTGCAGCACCTTGTCTTGTGGCTGGCAGGAGTGTACGTGAGAGCTGGACAAGCAAATCTGGCAGCTGGGAGCAGACTGGGGGCCTCAACACCCTGTCCCAGAACGTATGAGGAACTGGAGGAACTCTGGAGGACTGATATTCAGGCTCTTGTGCTGGCTGTGGTAGGCTGTGGTCAGCAGCCTAGTGATAGCTTGCTCCTTCATGCTTGCAGCTTGGCCTGGCCAGAGCTATGACCTGATGGTTTAAAAATCCTTTACAAATGCACACACAAAACTTGTGCTGGTTTGTGCCAGTGGAGCTCAGTCGTGGCTGGATGCCAGGGACCCTTTGCTCTGGGCACACAGCAGCCGTGAGACCCTTAATGCTGCTCATCTGGGCTTGAGACAGCTTCCATGCTCACATGGCAGTCCTGGAGGACTGGGCCCCTGGACACTGAACCCACAGGCAAACCAGGTGTCCTGGACTCTCGTGCCATTGCACACAGCCTCCTGCTCCTGCCGTGCCCTGGCTGTCCCCCTGGCAGGATGGGTACCCTGACCGTGAGCCTCGTGTGCTGGGCTCAGATCCTGCCACCTTGGCATCATTGGAGTCTCCTCCTGCAAAAGCTGCAGAGCTAGACAGGCAGGTGGGAGTGAAAGTACTTCTATATAAAACACATTTTCTGGTGCTCCTTTATAGGTTTTTAATGTGATTCGTATGTCCCTGCCTGGCCCATCGCCCACAGCCAGGCGCTCCCCTTCCTCCTGCTCCTCACTGCAGTGTTTTCTGTGGATTGGGTTCAACTGGATAATTTCATCTCCTTTTGTATTTATAACCCCTGCGAGGGTGGGGTCTTTAACAAAGACTATTCCTTCTCATTGCTTTGGCAAAACAAGCAGCAGCTCCCCGCTGTGTCTCTGCTCAGATGACACAGAGGTTTTCTGAATAGCAAAGAGGAAAAACAAAAAGAAACAGCTTAGATGCTTTCTTTTTCCAGGCAGCCACACATATCCACCTCATGATACACATATCCACCACATGGAAAATTCCCCCCAGTGCTTTAGATTTTTCCTTTTCATGTGCCTGCATCCACAAGGCTCTGCCTGTGAAGCACACTGCTGGCTCATAGATGGAGATGGGGACATCAGAGAGAGTGTCTGACAGGAAGAGAGGAACGAGAAAGGGCTTTTTTTCCCCACAGCCAAAGAGGAAAGAGTAAGGAAATTCAGAGAATCCAAATGAGATACGATGTAGGTATTCTTCCTGAGAAGCACCCCAGGGCCTGCAATCTGGGACTGCAGTGGGCAAGTGGTTCAGCTAAAAAGTACTTTAATTCCTATCATCACACAAGCCATTCCTGTGCTTGGTCAGGGCTGCAGACTGGAGGTGGGAATGGCATTGCCTCATTTTCCCAGGGCAGGGCAGGGCACCGGCATCTGCTGACCCCAGGCCCTTTTCATCCCACTGGCTCTCTCAGCAGGGAAACCCTTGGGAAAACTTCCCATTAGTGTCTTTGGAGGGGACTGCTGGTGGCATGTGGGCACTGAGACCTCACCTGCCCCGCGTGGCTGTGCAGCACTGATCTGCCTTCCAAAAATGCAGGTATCACTCGCCCCAGTGGGCACCAGCACCAGACTGCGCCAGTGCCATCGCTGTCCCCGCTGGGTTTCTGGGGGCATGAGGGGCAAAATCCAGCCCCTGAACCCCACTGCTTGTTTGTTTGTTGTCTCTTGGCTTGCTCTCTGTAAATATTTGTATCCAGCTGAACCAGAAATAATTGCTCACAGCTCTGCCACGGGGCTTTGTGATGAGCCTGCGAGCACCAGCATGTGCGTGCCGGAGATAATCCAGGTGCTTTTGTGCCCAGTGGCTCTGTCATCTCTCACTGCATCGCTTTTGTTTCTGGGCTCTGTTTGTCTCCCACTCTTCCCTCAGTGCATGGTGCCTTCTCTGATACCTCTGAAAATAATTGACTTCACATCTTGGTCATTCTTTTGTATTTGTTTCTGGAAAGTAGGAAAGCAGCATCTGTGCATGTGTCCCCCGGTGACTGCTGCTCACACAGCGTGTGTCTTTATGGTTCAATTAAAAATGTTATGACATTTCCCCAGCAGACCGTGCCACCATTCTGGCAAAGCATTTTCTACCTTGATAGCATTTTCTAGTTTGTGAGTGCAAGGTATTATACCGGCCCTTCCCTCTGGGACAGCACACTCTGGCTGCACTGCAATGACTCCCAAATGCAGATGCTCTGATGCTCTGATGCAGTTTCTGATGCTCTGAAATAGAGATAAAATGTAGCCCCAAGGACATGGCTAAAGCATTTCTCCAAGACTGAGATTACCTGATTTTTGAAGAGGAATAAATACAATTAAATTAACCACAAAGTTCTCTTCTTCTCCTGACAGACTTCCACTGCCTCACCTGGGGGAAAGGCTTCTCCTTGGCCATATAGGTCCAAAGCTTTGGCTCTCCTGCTTCCCAGAGCAGCTTTGTTACCTGCAGGAAGGTTTCATTCATGCTTATCAAAGAGGAGCATTGGCCATATTGCATTGCCCAAAAGAAATATTCTTCTGTCCCTGTCCTGATAACTTTACCCAGATTCTCTCCATCAGTTTGTTACTCTTGTTTCTGACACTGTTCAGCCAGTGTTTGCTTTTTCCTCACCTTCTGCACATTCAGTTTGTTATTTGCAGCCAGTCCTGAGCATGACACGAACCTGGCAGCACTGGAATCTTATTTTCCACTGCCAGTGTCAGAAGGCAGTATAAATGAACCTGTGTGGCTAATGACAGGGCTATCCTTGAGACCTTATGCAGGATGAGATGGGTAAGGAAGCACGGATACCAAGAGGTAGGAAGGGAGCGTTGATGGGAACCTGGCTCAGCTGCAGCTCCTCTCCACCAATATATGCCGAGGCTGCTGCACAGTGGCCCAGCCTGAGGGTGCAGAAGGGCTGCTGCAGTTCCCTGGTGGAGGCAGGCAGTGAAACCCGGCGGTGCAGCCCCGCACAGCCGCGGTGAGTCAGCGGCAGTGCGGAAACCTTTGGGGTTGTTTGCTCTCGGTATTGCTCAGCTCCATCCTCTCTGTCTGGGCTGTCAGTTCCTCTGCAGCCTCTCTTGCTCCTGAATTGGAAACGTGCTTCCCCTAGAGTGTCCTCTGTAGCCTCCCCTCTGCTTTATGCATGGAAGCCAGAGAGTGAGCAGCTGCAGCAGAGACTGGGATGTTGCATTTCATGGCAAAGCTTTCTCTTCCCACTGAGTCTGGTTTTGAACGTGAGGTCTGTGGCTGACTCCTTGCAACAGATGGGACTTTACCCACAGTCATCACTCAGTTACTCTGTTCTCTGAGAAGGTTGTTAAGATGCTGCTGTTGGGTTTTAAGCCAGAAGCAGTCTTTCAGAAGCCTTATGAAGTTTTGGTTGTGTTTTTCTATTGCTTATCAGCACATCAGTGTATTGCTTATATTACCCTAAGGTTTATGGTGTCCCTTCTGTCTGTGGAAGGGCTGAGGCACAGGGTACAGTCCAAATTGCTGTGTCCTAAAGCAGCACCTTCCTAAGAGCATGGAGAGATCTTAGGGTGGAATGAAGTTGGTTGTTTTTACCCCTGCAGGAAATCAGCTGAAGCCTCCAGTGTGGAAAAGCATCTGCTGTCTGCCTCACCACCAAATATAACCTCCTCTGCATACTTGTTTAGCTCTGAACACAGACAAGTGTTGTCATCCTTTGATTTTTTCATAGAAAAGGAGCCAACTCTGTTGTCTCTCTCACTTTTCTTTTGAGATGATTACTTTATCCATTCCCTCAGGTTCTGTCTGGCACCTTGCACACCTGTCGGCTCTGCCCACAGGTTGGCCTGCTCTGGCCTCTCTTTATTCCCACTATCTCCTGCCTTTTTGCTTGGTGTGGATTTTGCAGGAAGCATTTCCTCAGAGCTCCTGTTTCTGCCCCCTTTGGCATGTTCCTGTGGTTTCCATGCTGGTCTGCTGTGATACTGCTCTGCTCTCCCACCTGGCCATGCAGCCCCACTGCCTCTTATGCTGTGAATGCTGCCCTGTTCCAGCTGTGGGTTTCTATGTTTGAGGAGGAATATTCTGGCAATCTCTTCTTTTAAATTTCTGAGCCCATCATACCCTGAGTGAAGAATTCCCCTGTCCTCCAGAAGAGAACATATAATTTGGGTGGTTTTGTGCTGTATACAAAAGCTTCTTAACAAGTTTCCTGCTCCTTTTGTTTCTCTTAAATCCAGCATTTTTCAAAGTTTGATCTATGAATGCAGTATCTTTAAAATCTGTATGGCACACTACAATAACCTGCTTACTCTTTTCCATTTAACTTTTGAGCAGACCTCCTGCCTCTGATTTAGACATATTAAAAAAAAAAAAAAGTGGCTTTTATTCATCTCCCCTTCCAGGCTCCCTTTGCCTCCTTGAAAAGCTGAAGTTTTTGCTTGAATCTTTTTCAACTGCCACAAGTATTTTGGGGAGGCTGAGGTAGATTAGATTTTATAGCTACTCTCTTCCACATTCCATACCTGCTTTTCCCACCTGTTCCCTGTTCTGTGTTTAGACCCTCACCTTTTGTCCCCTGCAGCATTGTGATCTCTAGGAAGGACTCTGCAATGTGATTTGGACAAGTCACTAATACAATGGAGGGAAAGATTTGCATGTTTCTCTCAGGTTGCAGCTGCTGAAATAACAACAGCTGCTCTAAACTCAAACCACCTTTCAGCTGGAGCCTTCTGGCATTTGCAATCCCAGCCCCTCGCAGATGGGGCTGCAAACCACAGCCTCCTCCTCCAGCTCCCTACACGGGGATCTGTGCTGAGCCTGGCCCTGCCCTTGGGCTCCTGGGAGTGGATACTCGTGCGTGAGGGAAGGGGGCCAGCAGCTGTGGGTGGCCCTCTGCCAACACATTTGAAGCACACAAATCTGGGCAAATCTTGACTTCTCTTTCAAGGAAGATGCTGTCCAGGCCAGCGCCCTCTTTCCAGCCAGACACATGGAGGGGGCTCTGGTGCTCGTCTCTCTGCTGCACGGCAAAGGCTGGTGGCCACACATCTTCCCCTTGGGGACATTCGGCTTCACCAGCCCTGCAGTAAACCAGGGCCAAGTCTGCTGCCAGAGGTCAGCAGGGGATGCACCCTGCCACCGTGGAAACAGGAAATGGTAAGAGGCTAAACTTTTTTTAGAGCTCAGTTGGCTATTGAGAAAGTGAAGAGTTATTTGTTGTTCTTATCTAACAGTGAGTCTTTGCTTCCTGTGTTATTGTAGGTAATGCAGAAGTCGTCTTCCTTTGTGAACCTCATTTTTGCAAGATCTTTTTTCAGTTCACAGCTTCCCCTTCACACACCGTTATGTTAAAGGCTCTCCAGTCACGTCTCATTCTGAAGTTGTGTCTTGAAAAGAAGAGATGCCAGAGATGTGGGCTGAGGGAGGCCAGGCATAACCCCTGTTCAGAGCTGTGGGGTTTGGGGATTTGCAGTTGGTGCCTTGTCTGTGCACAAGCAGATGGAAGGATAAAGCTCCAGAACAGGCAGAGAGCACAGTGCCTGTGAACAGTCCCATGTGCATTGAGGGGTGTGTGGAGGGGCAGAGCCTGGGCTGGGGCAGCACATGTCAGGGTGCTGGCATCCAGGGAGTGGGTGTTGTGCAGCCACAAGGACAGACCACTCCTGCAGTGGGTCTGCTGCCTTTGCAGGTGGAAGGACACCCTGAAGGATACCTTTGGAGACTGGAGTAACCAGGCTTGGTCTGAGCTTTTGTTTCATTAAGTGTAAAGAAAAATGTATTTGATCATCTTCTCTGGCATGGGGAAATTCTAAGTAAATAGATTTGGTGACACTTGGAATTCTTAGAAAATGTGATGAAGGGTGCGGGAGAGGCAAGGGCTGTGTTCCCTGTGTTCTGAGCTGGGCAGGCTGCAAGGGCAGATGTTCTGCCCCCTCCTTTAATTAGAAAGTTAATCACCTTTGGAGGGAAAGCCTTGTCCCTGGGGACCCTGCACTCATGCAGCCATCCTGGGAGTATTGGTGGGGAGCCTCTGAGCACTGCATCTTTTGACATTTCCTGCAGCACATGGATCCACATCGCTGCTCTCCTCCCTCCACCTTTTGGACTCACAAGCCACCTCCCTGGCAGGAGATAAATCATCCTTGGAATGGCAGCCCCCAAATCTGAGCGAACCGCTGAGCAGGTCTTAAAGGCACCACAGCCATGGGGGTGATGGCTGACATGGAATCCATGCCATCCCTTCCCTTGCCTCGGGACTGTCCCCACACAAGTCCCTGGGGAAGGGTGTGCTGCCTTTGCTGCCATCTTGCCCTCATGAGCAGGAGGAGAGGACTTGGCCTGAAGCTTGTGTAGCTCTGCATCAGCTGTACAACTGTGGAAACAAAGGAGAGCAGGAGCTCAGAGGATGCCGAGCTTCTGAGGTGGCCGTGAAGTGCTCACACCTGTGCCTGAGCCTGGAGAGTCACTGCTTCCCACCAGAGAGGGGTTTGGCCTGCACCATTGACAGAAATTGTGTCAGGGATTCTGCCCATGCCTAGGTGGAAATGGAACTTCCTGAGGTTGAGACAGGCTTAAGAGAAAGCAGTGAAGCCAGTCTGGCAGGGAAAGCGTGGGCAAGAGGCTGCATGGGGCAGGGGAGGCATTGCTGAGGAGCCTGCAGCTCCAGAAATGCTTCAGAAAGCCATGATCACAGCCAGGCAGGCATAAAAATAACATGTGGAAAGGTTATGTGGTGCAGAGACAGGATCAAGTCACAAGTGGTTCAGAATCAAATGGTGAGCAAGCAAAAGAAGAGCCCAAGTGTTGGAGATATGAGGGGGGCACCTTGCAACACAGTGTAGGCATGAGGGCTTCTTCTCCTCATTAGAAGAAGTGGGAAATATGGGAAAAGAAAGAGGAGAAGGCTGCTGTAATGCCTGTAGGAACAAAGTATTAAAGGCATGAAAGACAGAATCATCGTGGCATTAAAAATAAAATATATCAAGAAAGCATGGGCCAAGAAGGCAGCACTTAAAACTTGTGAAAGAAAATAGTTATAGCAACTGTGAAGAAATATGATCCTACACACCCAAATGATGGTAGAGGAGTAGGGTTATTGTTGGCACTATAAAAATTCAAGGTGACAGTAGCTGGGGTCAGTCTTGCAGAAAGCAGTGGGTGAGACGGAGACTGTTTTAAGAACAGGCTGAAGTTCCTCTGACACACCATTTGTGCTTCAGTGACTGGAAAGGGAAGCAGGGTAGGAAGCGAGCACAGAATGGAAAATGTTTGCCATTTTCTGCAACTTTAGAAAGTTCCCTCTTAGTTTTGCAAGGAGGGAAAGCAGTGAAATTACAGTGAAAGCATCAGCAATCACCCAGATGTGTGCAGGGTGGGAGGTTTCTATGTTTCTCATCAAGCTGGGAAGGAGGTGACACTTGTCAGTCAGTGCCAAGAGGAGACTGTTTTTGTTTAATTTTCCACACTGCATTTAAACCTCCTGCATCAGCTGGTCCCTGCTCTGTCTGAAGAGGTGCATCCATTCTGTGTGAAGGCTGCTGAGGGGGACACAGGGTACATCCTCACCCTGCCACGGGTCTGGCAGAGCTGAGCTGGCAGCTGCAGGTGAGAGGACGAAGAGCAAAGGGTTGGTGCTTCAAAGGCAGGTGTACAGCTGCTTTGCAGGCACAGCCAGCTGCAGGCAGGTAGCTGTGCTGTACAGCAGGGCAGGTGGGTGCCACCCAGGCTGTGCTTTGAACACAACCCTCCATGCCAAGGGACAGTCAAGGCTTTGGGCTGGAGACCTCTTTGTATCAGGCACTTTGAACAGGTACCCACACCAGCCATGAGTAAGGCAGGAAGGTTGCACCTGACTTCCTCGAGTATCCTGCACAAAAGCAGGGAGGTGTTAAGGGTCACCAGCTAAGGTGGTTCTGTGTGGATGCTTGGGAGGCACCCCCACACCCTCACTTAAACACTTCTACAGCAAACCAGAGCAAATGCCATGGGCAGGGTGCCCTTAGGAGGAAGGAGTGCTGCCTCCCAAGTGCTTAGCTTGTGACTGTATTTTTGCAGTTAAATATACCAGTCAGTGTAAATCACCGTCTGAAACTCTGGTACATATGTTATCAACCGGTGACATCTTTATTAGCCCTGACTCCTTATTTATCTGGAATCTCAAGGTCAGACAAGAACCCTGTATGTGTTTTTCTTCGGCAGTATAAACATCACTTCTCTCTTGCTTCAGCTGCATGCTTTCCAGGGGTCTGTGGGTCCCCAGGATAATTCTGGTGCTTTTAGGGATACTGTGCTTTACCATAAGTCCTCTGGAGCTAGAGGGCATCCTGCAGAGCAGGGTTTGCCATCAGCAGCGTTCCACAGCCCTCCCCTGCCGCCAGAGCTCTCCTCTGACCCTTGAATCCTGTCCCAGCATGGGGAGCGGTCCCTCCTGGTGCCAGGAAGCATAAAGGATGTGGGAGGACCAAGGAACAGGTAGCCAGGCCATCAGAGCCTGCACGTTGCAGGACAGTGGGAAGAGGGAAGGTTTTTTGGATCCTAGCCCACAGGTGTAACCAGTAGAACCTCGAGTTCAAATATTTTATTTCGGTTACTTTTGACAAGTTACGCTGCTGAAGCTTCAAAAGGAAGTGCTGGGTCTGTCCTGCACCACATACACGGCATTAGTGGAGCCATACTTCCCACAGTGGGGCTAAAAATCCATCTGGATGTGCTGCTTTTTTACTTTGTTTTTGCACCTTCTCTTTCCCAATTTTTTACTGAGACACCAGCAGTCAGCTAGTAACCAGTGCTGCTGGGTGAGTCCACCGGAAGCATGGTGAAGGACAGCAATTTCTCTAAAACAGCAAGCATGCTGTGAATTTCAAAGAGAGAAAACTTTAATTATCCTTGTCATACAAGTGGCAGTGCTGGGGAATTTTCTGGGAGCAGTGGGCAGGAGGGGCAGTCCTGGCAGCAGAGAGGAGCCTGTTCCTGCTGGTGCAGGAGAACAGCAGGGCTGAGCTGCTCCTCAGCCCCCAGCCAGGGCAGTCCCCAAACTGGCTGGTGGTGCTGCAGCATCGAAATGCTATTGAGGCAAACATTAGATTCCATCTGCTTCTGGGAAGAGGCTGGAAAGGAGCAGCCATTGGCTCGGGGGATGCTGCTGCCTTGTGTAAATCCACTGCCGATTCTCCTTCATTCCTAATTGGCACCATGCAGGCAGTGGACACCGCAGGGGAGGCGGCTGCTGGTGGGCTTAGGTCTCATTCCTGTGACAGGAGGCAAGCAGGACTGTGGCCACATGGAGTGGTCTGACACACAGGAGTCATGTGGTGGCCAGTCACTGGAGCAGGGACAGACTTTTCTCCTCAGAGTATTTTGGAAATCATCCCCAAAAAAGTGCATCTTGATGTTAAATTATAGTAATGGACTGACAAGCTTTCCTGACAATCTCCATGCTATGCTTCTAGTAGAAGAAATTCTAGATATTTTATTAAATCATGAAGGTGTGGGGCTCAGGGTGAGCATGGTCCCAGTCCCCAGTTTGTCACATCAGGGCTCATTTGGAGTAAATTTTGCTGTGATGCTACAAATGCAACCAAGTATCACAGGCATTGTCATTCCTGGAAAGTGCCTTTTCAGGCACTGCTGAAGTAGGTGCTGTGTGAGCTCTTTTTAAGCCTATTTTAGACATAGTTTAAAAAGTCAGCACACCAGATAGCTGCATCCTGTTGGATACCTTGCCTCCCCTATTGTCTTTTCTCAAACAAGGATTCAAAGCATGGGCACAGGACATGCTGTAATCAGCATTTACAGCACCCTTACAATAACCTTCTCTTGTACGTCTTCAGGAAACCCACATCAAGACTGAAAGTGAAATAATTTTATTTGTTGATCTTAAAATCCCCTTAATAGCAGGCTCCAGAATCAGGAGGAAGTACACTTGAATTTCCAATGAACTGTCACAAAATGAGAAACCAAATACCTCTCACTACCCCAGACAGTTCTCTGGAAATCTTAAAAATGCAGAATCCGCACATTGCTCTGTTAAGAAACATCTTGCTGGGACTGTGGGGTGGAACTTCTTGCCCATGGGAGAATGGATCAACAGCGTAAGGGCTTTAAAATCAGTCCCTGAACTTACACATTTGTGACTTGAAAATGCAGTTATTTATTTTGCATATCTCAGGATAATAAGTTCAGGATCTGAAGGTATAGAGTGTATTAAGGATTCAGGTACATGTATGATAATAAAACTATACCCAGGAGAACCAAGGGGAAATTGCCAACTTTTAATGTGAGTGACACATGGCAAAAATATCCTGCTGCCTCTCTGCTAGGGGTGGTGGAAAGCCACACTCTTTCCAGCACAGCATTGCTCAACATCAGGTAGCTGATTACATCAGGAAGAAATGTCACACTTTCATCAATTCAAAGCACAGTTGTGGATTTAAAGGAAAGAAGGGGTAATGTAGAGTTTGTAGAAGCAGGCAGGAATGGCGTATATTTGGACACGAGTTGGCTTATCATGAGTTCACTAAAAAGGAAGGTAAGCAATAATTTCGTGATTTTTGCCTGATACATCCTTTAATTTCAGCCCTGCTGTAGTGAGTCAGACAACTCCATCAATCGAGAACACCCTGCAGAAGTGTGGATGGAGCCTGTGCAAGGCCCCTCATCGCTGTCTCTCTTTGCCAGGGACAGGCAGGAGCTGTGAGAGGTGATACCCTCTGGTGAGCACAGCCCAGAATCTCTGGCCCCACCCAAAGCACTCCCTGCATACCCTGGGATCACATGGTGGGTAGAAAAACACTCCACGGTCCAGATGACACTGAAAATGCTGGTTTCTGCCGAGGCCACCTTTCTCTGTTCAGTGTGTGCTGAGTTTTGATGCATCTTTAAAGGTTTCTTAGACTTACTGGGTTGTGTTCAGCTCAGATAAGCTCCTAATTCTGCAACTCCACACAAACATACACCAGATGGCCTATGAAATAGAGAGTCTGGACACGCTGTTTCTTAATTCTGGGCTGGGCTGGAACATCTCTGTAGGAGATGTTGCATCTGTCCAGGATTCTGAGGAGTTGGATGTCCTGCTGAGAACCACTTTAAAATGTTTTCTTGAATTTATTTTTCCAATTAACTAACCTTTTGCTGGGTGTTTTGGGTGGGGTTTTCCTAACAAGTGTAAGAAAAATATTTTATTAAATTCCATCAATAAAAGCACTTTGAACTCAGTGGTTTTCATGTTGGAGTTTTTGGTTTTCATTAAAACGTTCTGTTACCACTAATGGCAGGTGCTGACCAGAGTGGCTGAAGTGTTTTTTCAGGGTCTGACTCTGGACTGCCTTGTAATGAAATGGTTTATTGTGCACAGTCTAATTACTCTAGACTGACAAGCAACCAGGATAACTGAGCCAGCCCCAGACTAAGCTCATTGGATTTTTGAGCCACATGGATTGTTTGCATTTCACAGGGGACAAAATTATAATACTCCTGTAAAAGCAACTTCTGGTTCAGAATATTCCTCTGGACAACAAAAGACAGACCCTGCACAACCTCAGGGCACTGTGACTGTGTCAGATGTGCTTTTATCTTTGACCTGTGATGGTTTACAGTAGAGAGAGGAGAGGGGTTTCGTGTGTTACTATTTCAGGGCTGTGCAGTTCACCTTCATGGGGAAGGCTGTTGCTTCCCCAGTCATTCCTTTTCCCACCCCTACCCCCCCCCCCCAAAAAAAAAAAATTAAAATAAAAGTGCCAAAACACAAAGCCAAACACCTCAGAGACCCCAGAGACGGAGAGACCAGAGCCTGTGAAAGCTCTTCACTTGAGTGCAAAGTCAGGCACATTTGGGCTGGCTTTGCAGAGAAGCAAACTTCTGCTCTCAGAGCTGGGCCAGGGGGATAATCCTAAAATGTCTAAAGTCTGGATTACCACAAAGTAAGCAAAGTTTTGGGACTGTCTTCAACCAAAGTCTGACTGGGGACAGCTGAGGGTCGTGTCTTGGCTGTGACAGCTGCACTCTGCATCTCTAGAAGGAAGGGCAGCTCTTCTGCAGGCAGGAAATCTTTCAAGGATGGGCACTGGCCTCTGCCGACCCTCAGGAATGAACACTGACCATGGAGTGGCTGCAGTCAACTGCACTCTTCCTGCCAGCCTGAAAAAACAAGCATCCAGGAGAAAGAAACAAGATTCTGCATGAGGGCTCCTCTTGCCCAAGAGCCTGGGCTGGGGAACTCTGTTCTTGTCCAAGGAAATTTCTCTTGCTCATCTCTTGACCTCCCAGACAGTTGGCTGTGCTCCAAGGAAGACATCCTCCTCCTCCTCCAGAGCACTGATGGGGCTGCAGCAGCCTTACCTCCAGGAAATGAGTTAGTGAAAAATTACCAGCACTCCCCATCCCTTTCTGCTTGTGACAGCTTCTCCCAGGAAATCCCAGTTGCCTCCTGCTGCTGCCTTAGTAGGTTATGGCTCACAAGGTAGGTGCCACTGGACTTTCTTCCAGAATTAGGACATCACCTTAGATGTTCAGGTGGTACTTTAAAGGTGTTTCAGTTACATTCTGAACTTAACCAGTCTACACATTGATCTTCAGAGGACAGCAGGTTCTGTGGCAATAGCAAGGGCCTCAAGTTCTCCCTGCTGATGTTGTGTAACCTCCATGGTCTGCAGAAAAAGATTTCCTTATTTTCTTTGTAGAAACACTAACATGCCCCCTTTTTTTTCTTTTGCTAACCATGATCAAGATAATGTGCAGGGGTGAGGGAAAAAAATGTCACTCGTAATCTGATTCTGCTAAGCTTAAAAGTATATTAGTTCTTCTCTTACCTAAATAACTCTCAATGCCATTTTCTTCCCCACTTTATACTCTCAAAGAGCTGAAGACATCAGCACTGTACATAATCATGGATGCTGGTTGCAGGAATCATTCTAGGTCTTCATTGTTTGGACTTGAATCTTCTCTACCATGTGAAGAAAACAAAGAAAATTCTACCTGCAGTTTATTTTTAGTTTGGCTGGAACATAACAGCAAAGGGAGTAGTGTGATTTTTCTCATTGGCATGTTGCTGTGCATCATGATTGGGCTTCAGAGCAACTTCCTCCAGTGCCAGTGTGGGAGGAGGTAGGAGTGGGGGTGGGTTACCTGTGTCTGTGCATATTCTGTTCTGCCCCACTGCTGTAAAATAATAATCACAGCCCTGGGAGGTTATAAAACAGTGTACATGGGGTTGTGCTGTGCCCAGAGCACAGCCTGGGGCCCCGGAGGCAGAGGAGCAATGTGGTCAGTCCCCGTGACCAAAAACCACATCTGAGAAAGCCCCAGATGCCGTGACCTGCCACACTGGGTTTCACTCATTCTGCTGGGTAGGGGCCGGATTGTGCAAAGAATCCAACAGCCTGCCAGGCCCTGGATTGTGCCAAGAACCCAGCCCCCTGCCAGGGCCTGGTAAATGCAGTGCCTGGGCAGAGCAAAGAGTGACTGCTGTGTCTAAGATACGCTGTGTACTCAACCTCACAGCTTTCCCCGCTGCCCTGACCCCACTGCTGTGCACAGAGGCAAACCTGGGCTGCTCTGACAGGGAGCTGAGCACAGGGGCATCCCTGGTGAGCCACATCCTGGCCCAGGGTCTGGCCCCTTCTCCCTCCTCTGACAGAGGAAGGGAGGATGAGCTGCTGTGCCATTCTAAACTCTGTGCTTGTGCTGGTAGAATTGGAGAAGAAACCATGGCCCACGGGCTGCTGGGATTTGTGCTGACCCATTCATCTGCAGGCAGGATCCTAGCTCAGAGTGAGATTTTGCTTTCTTCCATGGGAGGCAACTCAGTGACACAGAATTTTCCAGCCAGAAAGATGGGATCTGCCTGTTTTAGCTTGGGCTGTGTGTAGACTTGCATCTGTAACGTCTGCAACTGCGATCTGAGACAATTGAACCTGCCTAATTGTTGCTGTGTGTATGTGCTGCGTGTGTGTGCCAGCACGGATTATACATCCTCCCTTCTCCTTGCTCCTGCTGCCTGGGGTGTGCTGTTTCTGCCACAGTTAAATGTGTCATAGTTTTATTGAACAGCAATGTCCCAACCGAAGAGAAAAATACAACACAGGCATAATGAATCATGGGCTCTGTGGACTTGCTCAGCCCCAGGAGACTGGAGCAGGCCAAGGGATGAAACGCCGTGGTCTAACTCTTGTTTTCTTCACTTTTCCCTGGAAAGTGCACCCATGGGAATTCAGAAAACAATACTCATCCTGCCTGTGCAAGAATTCAAGGATCCTAAACAGGCCAGGAGGAAAAGCATGTGCAAGGGGCAAGAGGGCTAAGTGGCATCGTGCTCCTCTCTGCTCAACATCCCTCTCTGAGGAGGGGTCTGGCTGCTGCTGCTGCCTGGGGAGCCTGGCCAGGGGCTGGAGGGCACTGTCTTACCAAAAATTCCTTGCTCGGTGCAGAGCACAGCAGGCTGAACACGAGCCTCTAACACTCCCACTATGAGAAGAATAAATGAAATGAAGAATACAGACAGAAGTGAACTTGTACACACCATGCAACCCTTTTCCTCTGCTCAGGGCAGGGCAGGCTTCAGGACAGATGTCAAAAGATAAAGCCTGACTGGGGAAGAACCAGAGATGGGCAGCAAGGAAGACTGGAGGACTTGGAAACATAACCTGTAAGGGCAGGTAGAGTGAACTGGCATTGGTTAATCCAGAGGAAGGAGGACTAGGGAGGGAGACGAGTTAAGCCTTTAAGTGTAGAAAAGACTACCAAAGAGTAAGGCAGTAAATTGGTCTCCCACTGGGGACAGGGGAAAATTACAATAATATTTTTGAAAAGACATTGAGAGAAACTTTCCAACTGCAGGATAAATAAGGACTGGAAAAGATACAGGTTGGCATATCTCCACCAACAGATGTTTTTAAGACCAGGTTAGACAAACCTCTGTCAAGAATGCAGGTTTCGGCAGCAAGGAAGGACAATGTGGGGTGTTAAGATTAATTTCAGTATTTTTTGTTAGCTGGTTTCATTGTGCTGAAGCCAGAAGCTTCTGGAGAAAATGTCTGCCATGGCACAGGGTGAAAGTATTCACGCACATCCCAAGCATGGTGGGACTTCCCTGCTACCACTCTGCCCAGCATGTGTGGTTTCCCTGCAGATCAAGGACAGTCAGGTCAGGCAATTGAGGAGGTGGCAACTTTTTATCAAAAAGCTATTAGAGCTTTAAGCAAAGAGCTAAAGAATTGAAGATGTGACAAAATATTTTTTCATGTAAAAGCCACTCAAACCTACCTTTATGGGCCTCTTGGTAAAGGAAGGAGTATTTGAGGAAGATTCTGTTTAAAAGCCCCATAAAAGCATTATTTATTGTTCTCAAACTTCTAATATTAGCAGGCACAGAGCATAAATATTAATCACTTCATTGAGCAGCTGAGTGCTGGTCTGTGATGTTTCTAGCACTGGCAGGTAAGTGTGCCCCTTCCCCACTAATTCAGTCATGAGTAGAAGTCACACACATATAGCCCAGAAAATCAGTAGTGCTGGGACAGGCAACAGCTGCCGGTGCCAGGGGTGGTACAGGAGTCCCTGAACTGGCCTGGGATGTGGCTGGGACAGGACAAGAGCATGCTTGGACAAGAGCCACCTTTATATGCTGTTCTTCTTCTGCCTCTGCCCATCTCTTTAGAGTGACGAATTGAGAGGGGTGACTATGACTCCCAGCACTTTTCCCTGAACTGCCTGTTCTGCAGCATAGGAAAAAATTACTTGGACGAAGATGCTGATGCCAGCTTTGTTCTCCAGAAAGAAGCTCTGCTGGAAGGTAGGAGTCATGAGCCTGAAAAAGCCAGCACAGCTCAGCACAGCCCTCTGGAATTTGGATGCTCTCCCTCACTCTCCCTGTGGTCTCCTGTGCTGCTTGCCCGGGGGCATGGCAAGGTGAGTGGGTGAGGTTCACCCCCCAGAGGCTCCTGGGCTCCAGAACACTGTTTTTGGTTATCTGCAGATTTTGTAAGAGTTTCCAAAGGTAGGGGAAGGGTTTTCTCCACCATGGGTGGTCCCTGTTCAGGTACCCTCATCGTCTGAAACCTCATTACAGCAAGNTTGGGGGAGTGTTACAGTGGTTTGGGGATTTCTGTACTATCCAGGCAGGAGAAATTGTTAAATTGTGCTCCTTTCTGCAAGCAGCACAGCACAGGGGGAATCTGAGATTGAGCCAAGGATCAGTGAGAAGGGGACTTCTGCAAGAGGGGAGTGGGTAGAGGGAAGAGGCAGAAAGCAAGCCCGTGTGTTCCTGACCTGAAGCCCTGAAGGGGAGGGCAGGAGGCTTTTGTGCAGCTCCTTGCACTGACAGCAGGTACCGACCTCCACACAGTCTAAGTGCGAAAGAACTGAGAAGATGCTGAGTGAAGGATCTCAGCCCAGGCTAAGACCTTTCTGAGCAAATACCCACATAAACATACCCCAATTAGTGGTAAGTGTGGGCTGGCCAGCTGCCCATCTCACTTATGTCCCTACTCAAAAGAGCCACAGGAACTCATCTGCCTTCGGGTTCAGCACATATGTAAGGTTTAACAAGCTTTAAAGGCCAGGAAGTGCCCTAAGCCACTTTGCCTGTCCAGGAAAGTGTCTGCCTACTGTGAACCCCCAGCTCCAGTGCTCGTGCTCCAAGAGCAGCGCTCTCAGCCAAGGGTTCTGAAGGGCACAGGGTGTGTAAACCCACCCAGGACCTGAGTCCTGCACCTTGTTCAGGCAAGGAGGCTCTGCCTCCCTGATTCTCCCAGGCAGTGCATCAAACTGCTTCCAGGGAACATCCCATCCAGCCCCTCTTCAGCCGGGGAGAGGCACCAGGAGACAGCTGCATCGCACATGAAAGCCACAATTCTCCCGTCAGCTCTCCCCCCAGCTCCTGGCTCAGACTGGTACCAGCCATAACGGGAGTACCTGGGGAGTGCATGGGGTTGCAATGTGAACCTGAATGCTGAAACAGCACTGTGGGCTATTTATTTTCTGAGGGTTTATTTTGTGATACTTTATGTATCCTTGCAGATGTTTCATGTTCTCTGATGTTGGAAAGACCTTGTGAAGACCTTGCTCCGTCCGGTGGGAGCAGAGAGGTACATTGTGCGAGGGAACATCATCTGCAGCCAAGGTGGGAGTAATGCACAGTGAGATGCTGATTTTGGACACAGACTTGCAGGATATAACCCCACACCAGATGCTGACTCCTTTCAAGTTGGAAAAACATGGATGAACCCCGGAAACAGTTTGCTTGCTCTTTCCAGTTAAGCACTGGAAGCACAGCAGCCAGGATAGGTACAGTGGTACCGTGTCCTGCAGCCCCAAGGGGGACCGGCCCTGATTTAAGCAGGACCTTTGTTTTGGCTTGCATGGCCAGGGCTCAGCGCTTGAGCTTTTATGATGACAATAATCAGGTTACCTTGCCTGGACCCTGATTAGTACATAGCTTGGCAAAATGAATTGCATGCACTGATCCCTGCTTGTGCTTTTGTTTGACAGAGAAGAGGCCAAAGGTAGTTAAAGGCTGAAGCCAGGTGCAGCCAGACAGTAGCCATGTGCCCCATTTCCCACGCTGTGGGCATCCCTGGGGGTGCAGGCTGGGCCCTGAGGGAGCCATGGCCCGGAGGGCTCTCCCTGGGCAGCTCTGAAATAGGTGCTGGGGGAAGCTGCCTGCGGCTCGCTAATGAAGTATTGATGTATCTGCAGTGTATATTCGAAATGAGCCCATAGCGATGGAGTTGGATGGCAGCTCTACCAGCGCGGGGCTCTGCCAGCGCGGGGCTCTGCCAGCGCGGGGCTCTGCCCGCGTCTGTAACGGGGTACGGTCGCTTTTTGTGCCTTTCCACACAGAGCTCCGCGAGGCGGGCGGGCAGGGCTGGCGCTGGGGCTCCCACCGAGGGTGCTGCAGGGTGTGGGGCACCGAGCGAGCCCCCTCGGCTGGGGCTGCGCTCCGCAGCCCGGTGTCACCCGCCGCTCCCCGGGCTGAGGGAGCACCCGGGCTGTGCTGGGGCGCGGCTCGGGCGCGG